>ML434981.1:0-48019 GCA_005239525.1 Nicotiana knightiana | reverse complement strand
AAGAAGGGTGCATGGAAAATTTATTTTTCTTTTGAGGATTTGAGTGGGCAATTGTGGTCCGATTTTAGTGTTCTTGGTATGCATAGAATCGTGGGAGGACGAGGATTCTAAGGATGTAAAAATTATTGAATCCTGAGATGTGGGCACGGGGCTCGGGTTTGGCCGAATTTCGAGATTTTTGATTTAAATTGATAATTTTCGATTGGCTTGTGTTCCTTGAGTATATATTAATGATGTTGAATTGGTTTTGGCTAGATTCGGAGCAATCGGGAGCCAATTTGAGGGGCAAAGGCATAGAGGACTAGTGTCGCAGCCCGGTAGAGGTAAGTAATGGTCTTAAATCTTGTCCTGAGGGTATGGAACCCCGGACTGCATTATTTTCTCACTTAATTTGGAATGGCGCACATGTTGGATGACGAATATGTGGCGCGTACTGATTTTTGGATTGGACTAGGTCCTCTCCGCGGCAACTAATGAGTTGCATATTTACTCAAAATCTTATGTTAAATTATGTTCTAAAGAATTGTGAAATATTTGGACTGTAAGCCGTGTTTGGGCCTCGTGCCGATCTGTTTAGACCTCTTTGAGGGCGTTTTACTGCTGTTTTCCTCACTACCTGTTGATGATTTTACTCAGCATCATTGTGCATACTGTTTTATTTGAAACTCAGCCTGATTTACACTACATAAGCATTAAAATGATATTTTTGGGTCGAGTACCCCGTTCTATTACTTCGCCCGAGGGGCTTTTCGAGTGGTTCCACCGAGTGTGGCCGAAGGCCAAGAGTGATGGTGAGGTGCTGAGTGATATTAGCGATGGGATGAAGGAACCCTCCGGAGTCTGTACACACCCCAGTGAGCGCACCGAGTGCGAGTGATTGAGTGATTGGGAGGCATGAGTGGATGTGAGGTGCTGAGTGACTGTGAGGTGCTGAGGGATTGTGAGGCATGCCCGGGGGGCTGATTTTGAAACATGTTTTTCCCGAGGGGCTACTTATGATTTTTCTACATTCATTGCAAACCAAATCCTTGTTTTAAAGTTGTTAAAAATGTGCATTGTTTTAAGGACTTTTGTGAAGTTGATTTCTAAGACATGACGATTTCGTATATCTATGTATACTATTGGAAAGTAAGGCTGTGTATAATGTGACTTGACGACATTGATTTTTATGTGTTTCCTTGCTACTTAGACTTGATTTTTTCCATTACTACTGAGTTGGCGTACTCACATTACTCCCTACACCTTTGTGTACAGATTCAGGAGCAGATATCGAGCGTTAGCTTTTATATATATATCGCGGTGGAGCCGGATCATGGGGATGTAGAGGTAGCTGTTCAGTGTTCGCAGCATCTCTGCTTTCCCTTCCTGTTGTATTTAGCTTTGGTTTGGAGTTTTGTATCATAACACTTTATTTTGGCTTATTTCACTAGATGCTCATGACATGTTGGCTCAGGGTTTTGGGGATGGCGGTACTGTATATAAAATTTTCTTATTATATTAAGAACTTTCTGTATATTTTTATGAATTTCTTGAAACTTAAATGAGATTTTCAAAAAGAAATGTGAACACGCGGTAGTCGGCTAGCCTAGTTCCACGATAGGCGCCATCACGGCCGGTTAGGATTTGGGGTCGTGACAGTTTGGTATCAGAGCCCTAGGTTACATAGGGCTCGACGGTCATGAGCAGGTTTAGTAGAGTCTTGTGGATCGGTACGGAAACATCTGTACTTATCTTCAAGAGGCTACGGAACCCTTAGGAACAATCCCACACTTTTAGAATTCTTGCCGTGCGAATCCATTTTATTCAGCCAAGAGCGTAACTCTTGAATTCCTTCCATATATTCGAGCGCGCACGAGAGCGCCTGGTATCAGATGTGCATCGACGGCTTTTGGCTTCCATAGATGAGATGTGATTTTGGCATGTTGGTAATGGGCTAGTCTGGAGGACTTTAGGCCGGATTTATTCTGTGGCTTGATTGCTGAGATTTTCGTTATGTGGGCGCATGTAATTGGGGACTTGTATGTCCGTTCGTGTTCTTATTGATGAGAATTGGTGACTAGATGCCTATGTGGTGGGTGTGAATTGATGGTTAGATGTGTTCAGACTGTGAAATGTGTCGAAAGGGTTGGCTGGAAATGTGGTAAGATTTATTTAGTGTTTGATTTCTTTCTCGATTTGGTATATGGCCTGAGTTATGAGTATGCTGGGAGACCTCTCAAGTTGTGTAGTTGGGGAGTGAAGCGGATTTCTCTGTTGGGTTATGAGTTACTGGAAACATCTTCTGAGTTGATCGTTTGTCCCAGTAACATTCATGTATTTAATTGATAGTGTATTCCAGCCGTATTAGCGATCCTTGTTATTGTATTCATTGATGACGTCCTGGCTTATTCGCGTAGCTCGGAGTAGCATACTCAGTATCTGAGGATGTCATTATAAGGATTCAGGGAGGAAAGGCTCTACGCCAATTCTCCGAGTATTAAGTTTGGCTCAGTTCAGTAGCATTATTGGGACACATGGTGTCCAGTGAGGATATCCATGTGGTCAGTAATGTGTGGGTAGAGCTTCTAGAAGCTCGAGATTTCTGTGACCGCCGCTCCAGTGTTAGTTCTGCCATCAGCTTCAGGTTTTACCGCGTATTGTGATGCCTCGAGGGTAGGCGTTGGTTGTGTTCAGATGCAGGAAGGTGTAGTGATTGCGTGATAATTTTGGTCTTCAGAAGTGTATGGAGAGATAGCAGTTAAGGCTAAGAGGGCAGGGGTATCTCCTTCGAGTTGTCCTAGGGTGTATGGTCCCTATGTAGTTCTGTAATAAGTTCTCTTACACAAGTGAAAGATATGTTGTAATTGGAGTTTAGATCACTTTTGGAAGTTGGCGTGACTATTGCGATGGTGGATGCGAGATTGGAAATTGATTTGAGTGTTAGATGGTTTGGGTCATATAAGCTTATGAAGAATTTAGTTGAATCCCACCACATCAATGGTGGCATTGATAATGTGTGGGCATAGTCTTGTTTGTCTTGATCCTTGGCTTTGAGCCAAGTGGGGGAGTTCGTTATTGATAAGTTGATTACATGATTATTTGTGGTATTGGTTTCAGTTCGAGGTATATTGGTAAATCAGTTATGACCTGCAGGTATGGGGTCTGAGAATGTCATGAGTAAGGGAAATTTCTTAGATATAGGTTGTAATGTACTCTATTGGGTGATTGGGTTCTATTGAATGATTAGTGGAAATTGTAAAAGGTGTAGTGTGTGCACTGTATGAATCTGCTTGTGGTTTCAAGTGAGTGGGTTACTTTCCTAGTATGTTAGTGTGCAACGGGTCAGGTTGATTCTGTCTATTTGGTCAGTGTGATTGAGATTTACGTTAGAGGATGTCAAGACTTGTGGTATTACGGCAGAAAGAAGTATCAATTTGAAGGTAAGGCAGAAGAAACCTGGGTAAATAGGGCGACTTGGAAGTAGGACGGATCGGCATGGTAAGGGATACGATTGGTTCTTCGGGTGTTCTTAAGGTGACGAGATTTTTCGGGTGTTCCTAAGCAATGCTCTTGGATTGTTGGTGGCCTGCGTAGTTGGTTGAGATAGAAGAGTTCAGTCCTGATGGTTTGGTGTTGTGCAAATGGGTCGGATAGTTCCTGGTGGTTTCTACCGCGGTTAAGGGTGCATATTTTCTTATGGCGTGGTGAGTTTGTTTCAAAAAGGGATCCAATGGAAGTTCTTGTCTAGTTGGGTACGTAGTTGCTTATGGCTCAGAAGGGACCATGGAGTTCCCGTGTTTTTCCTAGGTTGGCATGGCGTGTGCGGTATGTTGGGTGGAGTTGGGATTTGCATATGTCAAGTCACGGTTGGGTTCTGGGAGGAAGGTCATAAATTCTTCGGCAGCATGGCAATTTTAGATGACCAGGTGGATGATATCACCAATTGGTGCGACTTGATGAGGGTATATATTTCAGAAAGAGCAATGTGTCTCAGTTAAGGGTACTTCATTGGTATCGCGGTGCCCTATTGTTGGATCGACTATTGATATTCAAGGTTGCTTGGTAAACGAAAGAATTATAGGGGGTATCCCCGTGGAATGAGCGAGTATTTGGGATGTGTTATGTGTTCGAGCGGTGGAGTTGTGATTAGATATGGTAATCTGTACGTTTCATGGATTGCAAAAATGAGAGTTCTCATAAACAGGATATTTTATGGAAGTGAACTGTGAAGAGGCGAGCTGAGCTAGTCGGATGTTAGTATGCACCATGATTCTGTTCGGAGTCCCTTAGTCGCAAGTTGGTACGCAATGATAGGTGAGGCACCGGGTACCGGTCTCGCCACCCAAGTTCGGGGCGTGACAGAAGTGGTATCAGAGCAGTTCTGTCATAGGGAGTCTACAAATCGTGTCTAGTAGAGTCTTGTTTATGGGTGTGTTGTGGACCACACATATAGGCAGGAGCTACAGGGCGTTTAGGACTGTCGCTCTTTCTTCTTACTCTAGATCGTGTGGTAGATCTCAGTTGTAAGAGCTCAATTTCCTAAACTTTATCTTATTCATAATACGACAATTCCTACTTCTAGAAGGACAATTGGTAAGAGATTGCATGTGGATATGGAAGAGTTGAGTCAGAGGAACTCGATTTTGCATGATGCTTATGATGAGTAAATGTAAGGTATTCAGTAGATCATGTGTGTACTAAGACGTCTTAGTCTCTTGATCAGGAGCCTTAAGGCAAAGAATATCTATCCACTCCTATGGTGAAACACAATGAGATATTCAGAAGATAGATACAAGCTTCAACAAGTAAAAAGAGAAAATGATAAGGATACGAGGTAACCAGTTAATGAAGATTATCAGTATTTTCAACTCCGACAGAAAAATATAAGCATTGTGAGTTACCTTTAACAGTAACATAGGTATGTATAATTGGCCACCTATCTTAGTTATATCCTATTGGGGGCTAACATGTGTAGTTTAATAAAAGGACGGGATATAAGGATCCGGCTGGGGTTAGAGTAACCCAAAATGCTGAATGGATTGTTTGTGTTAGTTGACATGTCCGAAGGATATTACAAAGGTGCTAATATATCTCCTTGTGAGGAACCCAGATGGTGCACTCCGAATATTACAATTAGATGTGAATACTAGCATGATCAAAAAAATTTAGAAGATAGGCACTGAAAGTCTGGAAGGGATAAATATTACCTTAGTGTGGCTCGCGTCCCTAGTAGAGCAAGAACGTTAAGCAAACCAGAGAGCCACTGGATGGAGCAAGGGGAACTAAAAGCAAAAGAATATCTTGTTCGAGTTTTCAGAATAAAGTGATAGACATAAATGTTAGCGGGAAATAAGTAAAGAGTTAATGAAGCATTATGAGTAAGATATGATACATGGATGACAATGGTAGATCAAAAGATGACAGTATTACAGAGTCTATAGTAAAGTGACGAAAAAGATGAGAGGTGACAAGACTTGAGACAATAAAAAGAGTATAGGCCATAAAATCATATCCTCATTTCGAGAAATAAGTTTGTGACTCCAACGCGACTACCAGAAGGAAAAGTTAGACCCCATAGTAATAGAAATCATTATGGGCGGGTGAACAAGATAAATTAAACATGAATTAGGGACTGAATGATTTGATAATGGTCGACATCATGAGAATTTCAGATTTTGGTCCAGCGATAATAGAATGGACAACAGAAGAAGATTCATGAAAACTTCAGAGAATGGTCATTCAGAAAGACGTTTCCCTAAAGCAAACAATGTGAGAAAAGTTCAACTTAAGGGACCGTATGTGTCAGTTATACTGAGTGTCACCCTCGTGAGTAAGGAAATTTATTATCCTTGCTACAGAAGGATTACCGCGAGGCGAGTAAGGGTAACCGATGATGTGAAAATACGCCAACGATGAAGAGATAAAACATGTACACATAGATCCTCGTAGCACTAAATCATAGTACTCCCCAAAAGGGGGGGGGGGGGGATATGGAGTGATGTGGCAGTAAAGTGGTTCTAGTAACTATGGAATGGTAAAGGAAGAATGCGATAAAAATGAGAAAGAGATGAGATTGCACTTATTCAAATCCTACAGTTATGCTACGATTATAGAAAATTATACAAGGACGACGTCAAGGAGGGGAAGTAAGGGTTCCGGCCCGGGATATTTTTGATAAATAAGAAGCCAGTGCGAGAGGTAAGTTAAGACAAAAGGAATAACCAAAGAAAGATTACGTGGAATATTGATATGAGAATGGGCCAAAGAGTAGCTAGAAGTTGACTCAGGAAGAGCCTAGTTATGTCTAGACAGTTGGTTACAAACGAATCAACAGATCATGCAAGATAAACATAGTAAGACCTAATATAGTGAATTCAGTCTCGCAGATATGACATCGTAACCTTGAGAAATATTAAGATAGGAGTTGGTGTAGTTAAAGGTACCGTATGAGTGTTACGGAGGTAAAAGACAGTGCCACTAGGAAAAAAATAAAATATCAGCTCAGAAGAAACTCTACGATCACAAGGGAATGAAGGTAAGTAAGTAAGGGTAATTACAAGTGAGAAAGAACATCAAAAATTCCGCCGGGTAAACAATGTAATAAGCTCGCGGTCTTGCAAGAATCAGAGAGTCCTCACTACGTATGACAATGAAAGACTAGCTAAGGAAGTAAGAAAGAAGGCTTCGACCTAAGCTCAGTAACCTAAAGAGGAAGTGATCTTATAACAACAGTCTCACAATAACGTTGTATGTAGTCCATAAGAAATAGGCACCTACCGTGGCTAACAGACATTAAGTAATAATCAGAAGTGATATTCAAGATCATATGAGTTGTATGGAATTCCAATATGTATGGGCACTAAGATAAGTTCAGTATGCAAGCAAAAAGGGGGAAGAAAGACCTAGAAAAGTAATGCCCTGCGTTTAAATAAATCTGAGAAGGAACAAAAGGAATTATTCGATTAGTGATCCAGAGTTAGAGTTTGTTTGGATTCGCTTTTATAAGTTCTTTAAAGCCAAAATAGCTAAGCCATTTTATAATGTTTGGATAAAGTAAAAAAGTGCTTTTAAGCACTTGTTTATAAGCTAATATGACAAACATAAGACAAAAGCCAAAACCTAGAATTCCTAATTTATGGCTTGTGGCTTAAAAGTCACTTAAAATAAGACCATCCAAACGGGCTCTTAGTTACATCATGAACGCACTTACAATTTCAGAATATTATCCATGCAGCATATATACTGACATTCGTACAGCCGTAAAAGACTCTGGAAGATTGTATCATGGATATTCTATAGCGCCCGTGAAAGGCTAAAGTAATAACTAATACCAGGAGAACCATATCTGAAGATAGCTCGAGCCTACATGAAGGCTGATCAGAAGGAAGAGGAAACTAAAGAGTTACATCAACCAAATAAATCAAGAGTATGAATATTAGACCCAGAAAATTATAGAAATCGTGATTAAGAACATTGCAGACTTACTCTAATATCATAGGTACAAGAGAGATAGTACAATAACCATATTTTATAACAACTTGTAACGACCCGGCTGGTCGTTCTGTGAGATTTACCATGTTTTCCCCCATTTCTGATTTATCATATATTTACTTAGCCTGTTTATGTTGTGTTGGGTCAGTTGGTTTGGGTTCGGAGTGGTCATGGTGAGAATTGAGGCATTTAGTCTCTCAAAGTAGCCTAATAGTTGAAAAAGTCAACTGAGAGTTGACTTATTGGAGAACAACCTCAGAATACGGATTTTGTTGCTCGGATAGCTTCTTTAGGTGATTTGGGACTTAGGAGTATGTTTGGAATGATGTTTTGATGTCCGGTGTAGAATTAGGCTTGAATTGGCGAAAGTTAGTTTTTGGCGATTTCTGGTCGGTAGTGGAAAATAGGCTATCGGGGTCGAATTTGGAACAGGTCCGTAATGTCATTTTGGATATGTGTGCTAAATTGTGAGGTCAATCGGAGGTGTTTTGGTTGGTTTCAGCGGCGTTGGCGAAATTTAGAAGTTTCAAAGTTCATAGGTTTGAATTTGATGTAATTTTGGTGTTTTCATGTCGTTTTTGGTGTTTCGAAGGCTCGACTAAGTTTGAATAATGCTATAGGGTGTGTTGGTATGTTTGGTTAGGGCCCCGAGGGGCTCGGGATTGATTCAAGATGGTTGGCGGAGTTTTGAACTTAGGAAATTGCAGCAAATGGCTGCTGGTGTGTGGCCGCACCTGCTGATGGGTAGCCGCAAGTGCGACACCGCAGGTGCGAAGAGTTGGCCACGCCTGCGAAGCCGCAGGTGTGGAGAAAATATCGCAGGTGCGAGAATTGGTCCGTTAGTGAAATTTTGCAGGTGCGCACCTGGGACCGCAGGTGCGGGTCCGCAGGTGCGATGGAAAGTCCGTAGGTGCGGATTAGCTGTGAAGAACAGTATAAAAGAAAGCCTCTGTGAAATTTTAGTCATTCTACCATTGTTGCATGCGGTTGGAGCTTATTTGAGGGCAATTTGAAGAGAGAATTCGAGGGTGACAGTGTAGGTAAGTTCCCGGATTATTAAAGTCGTTTCTATGCTATTTTGTTCGGATTAGGCTTGTAATTGTAAGGATTAAAGTAGAAAATGTTTAGAAAAATGGGAGGAGGATTTGGAAAATTCTTTTGGCGATTTGGGTAGGAAATTGTAGTCCGATTATGGTGTTTTTGGTATGTGTAGAATCGTGGGAGAACGTGGTTTCTAGTGATGTAAATTTTATCACATTCCGAGACCTGGGCCCGGGACCCGGGTTTGGCCGAATTTCGAGATTTTTGTATAAATTGATAATTTTCAATTGGGTTGTTCCTTTAGTATATATTAATGACTATAAACTGGTTTTGGTTAGATTCGGAGCAATCGGGAGCCAATTTGAGGGGCAATAGCATAGCGGACTAGTATTGTGGCTCGTCATCCGACATGTGCGCCATTCTAAAAATAGTAAGTAATGGTTATAAATCTTGTCCTGAGGGTATGAAACCCTAGACTTCATATTTCTCACTGTTTTTAGAATGGCGCACATGTTGGATGACGAGTATGTGGCGCGCACTGATTTTTGGATTGGACTTGGTCCTCTCCGCGGCAACTATTGAGTTGCGTATTTTACTCTAAATCATATGTTAAACTGTGTTCTAAAGACTATTGCTATATTTGGGCTATAAGCCATGTTTGGGGCCTCGTGCCGACTTGTTTAGACCCCTTGGGGGATTTTTACTGCTATTTCCTCACTGTTTATTGATGATTTCACTCAGTCACATTGTGCTTACTGCTTTTGAATCTCAGCCTGATTTACACTACTTGAGATTTAAAAATGGTGTTTTGGGTCGAGTACCCCTTTTTACTGATTCGCCCGAGGGGCTTTTGAGAGGTTCTGACTGAGTGAGGTCGATGGCCTAATTCACGAGGTGGCTTGATATTAGCGATTGGGCTAAAGGAGCCCCTCCGGAGTCTGTACACACCCACAGTGAGCGCAGGTACCTAATGAGTGCTGAGTGCCGAGTGATGAGTGATTAGGAGGCATGAGTGACTGTGAGGTTTCCCGAGGGGATGATATTGAGTGGCTGTGAGGTGCTGGGCGATGTTCTGCCCGAGGGGCAATTTATGATTCATGTTTTTTCCCGAGGGGATACTTATGATTTATTTCATTTTCATACTAAATTGTTCGGTCTGAAATTGTTGAAAATATACATTTTTCAAAGGATTTTTCTGAAGTTGGTTTTAAGGCATGATGATTTCATATATCTATGTATATACTGTTGAAAAGAAAGGCTCTGCGTATTATGAATTGATGATATTGATTTTTATGTGCTTTCTTGCCGCTTAGACTTGATTTATTTTCATTACTACTGAGTTGGCATACTCACATTACTCCCTGCACCCCTGTGTGCAGATTCAGGTGCAGATACCGAGCATTAGCTATCTATTCCGTGGGGAGCCGGAGTGCGGGATATAGAGGTAGCTGTTCAGCGTCCGTAGCATCTCTGTTTTCCCTTCTTTGTTGTATCTAGCTATTCGTTCGGAGGTTTTTGATTATAATAGTATACCGTCTGGCATACTTTCTTAGATGCTCATGACATGTTGGCTCCAAGTTTTGGGGTTGGTTGAACTGTTTAACTGTTTATTGGCCTAATGTATTTTGTAAATTCTGTATACTTTATGAAATGCTTGAAATTGGTTGGGATTTTTGAAAGACACTGTAATATGCGATTATTGGCTAGCCTAGTTCCACGACAGGTGCCATCACGGTCGGTTTAGGATTGGGGTCGTGACACGGCTTCATGATAAAGCTAGTTAGAAGAAGTATCAGCCTCATAAGAAGTCAGTATGAAGCTCCCACTGGATTGTGTATGCACCATAGCTGCAAGTATTATAATAGAGCTTCAAGTTGTGGAGGTGAATTATACCTATATAGAATGAAGGTTATGAAAGAGATAAAAGATGTGATGCGAGAGTTTAAGGCAAGTAAGGTAAATATGAACAACGTACGAGATACTCAAGTGTAGAAGGTTGTGAATAATCCATACTTTAGATAGAAGGCCAGAAGCGCTGGGATTCAGTATCCAGGAATTATAGCAGTGTCGTCAGTGGTATACTTTCCAGCCTATGGTTTCTAGGTATCGAGAGGTATAGGTAAGAGAGTAAAAAAGAGTTTGAGACGATGTTATGTCCCACTTGATATTCAAGAATGACACAAGGAAATCTATGGTGCAAGCAAGTTGAAGGAAGGTTGCGAGTAGTATAAATGGATATGTGTAAATAGCAAGCTAAAGTATGGTAGAGCGACAAGGTTTCAGAAAGACAAGAGTAAGGATAAGAAAAGGGAAAGTGAGAAGGTGACGAAAATGGGTATGTCCTTAGGATTAAGCTCATGGAAACAAGAAGAGCTGATGGTTTCTCTAAGTTATAGAAAGCTCAGTATAACCTGAATGAACTCAAAGGAATCTAAGACTAGTAGCATTTAGATGAGATGGAATGCTGCCCTGGTAGTAGAATAAAGGTTTAATTGTGTTAGATAAATGATGTCGTTTGGGCCTTCTATTGAGTAATGGTTTGAAGAGGAGTTCATGAATTCTACGGGATTAAAATACCCATGTAAGATAAATGGTATGCTATAAAATACGGTTATGGAAGTATAGTATTACCCCTAGGTGGATCACTCTAATTACTCCACACGTCTCCGATGAGGCGTGGGCCCTAGCGGAAATGTATTACATAAGAAATTTCAAGTCTTCAAGTGGTAGATTGTAGATCAACATTGAGGTGAATAAACAATGGATGGATACAAGTCACAAAGTATGAGATGAGATTAGGCCATCAGTCTTAAGATGAACAGTAATGAAGAAGCGTTAAACGACTTAGATTTATACTTATAGGATAAGCAACGAGAGTAACCTGGAGTTTGGTAGTAGACCTCAGTAACGATAAATCAAAGTGATAGTTATGGTATAATATGACCTACCTTGATGCAATAACGTCATAAAGATGGATAACAGATCTGTAAAATAAGGTATAACAATATTCACAAGTTCAACAAAGTACCGAGCGAAGAACTTCAGTATACCTATAGGTTTCTAGAGGAGCACCTTGTTATAGTTATGTATATTTTCACTAACTGAGGCCTAGAGATTGACTAAAAGCTGTAGGAAAGAAGAGTCGCATAGGCACGCATACAAGGACAAAGACGTACATATTGCATGATCGAAGGTAGCAATAATTACGAAATTGGAAGGATTCTGACCACAAGTCATGGTGTGGGGAAGAGTCCTAAAGGAGAGAATGCCTTAGCCTTTTGATTTATTCACAGAATAGTTGCTTATATGGAAAGGAGAGTACTAAAGTATTCAGAAGACATAAGTTATGAAAAAAATAAGTGCATCAGTCAACATTCGAGGATGAATGTTCCAAAGGGGG
Organism: Nicotiana knightiana; assembly: GCA_005239525.1. Classification (NCBI taxonomy): domain Eukaryota; kingdom Viridiplantae; phylum Streptophyta; class Magnoliopsida; order Solanales; family Solanaceae; genus Nicotiana; species Nicotiana knightiana. The sequence continues at coordinate 36,108 of ML434981.1, read as the reverse complement.
GAATGATGTTACATCCCATGTTTTTGTAAATGAAAGTACGCCATAAGTGAATTGATATAAGCTCGGAAATAAGATCTCACATCCCGCATTTCCGTACATTGATGTTTCTTTGTAAGTTAATCGACGTATGTTCGGAAAAGAGATTAGTTTTAGATTATAAGCATTATGCTCTTTCAACAAGCGATCAGTAAATTCGTGAAGATGAGAGGGTAGGAAAATCAAAGAAAATGAATTTCGTCGAAGTTTGATATTTTGGGATAAAATATGGTACGAGCTATAATACCTAGTATTTATGGACTAGTACCATGCAAGGTGGCATATGACTATAATAGTAAGGTGTAAAAATTGTGTTAAAAGTGAGTAGTATTTTAAGTAATTTGAGATAATTCCTAATTATGTAGATAATTGGGTAATTATTGGTTAATGGGAATTAACAAATTAATTAAATAATTAAGTGGATAATCTTTGGATAATTAAAGAACCCCAAATGTGGCAGCTCCCCCTTCCTATCTAATGGATCTTAATAAAGAGTGAAAGGTGGCACATTAGGTAAGCATATCTTCAGATTATCTTTGACTCCCAGTTACTTTCAGTTAGTATATTATCAGTTCAATTTCAGCTTTTAGTTATTCTATTGCCTCACATACTTGGCACATTATTTTGTACTGACGTCCCTTTCTCCAGGGACGCTGCATTTCATGCGTGCAGGTTCAGATAGACAGACGAGTAGACCTCCTTAGTAGGTGTTGCCCGAGTTCAGCTTGATCGTTAAGCTCCGCGTCCTTCGGAGTTGCCGAGTCTAGAATGTTATGTACATCTTGTTTATATATGTATATATATGTTATGCATAGGTCGGGACTCTGTTCCGATCATAGTACATCCATTAGTAGAGGTTTGTAGACATATCCTGTCAGTTAATGCAGTATGTTGGGCTTGAAAGCCCTGTACGTATATTTTGTTGGTTTGCCAGCTGTAGTAGTTATGACGGCCTCGTCGGCCCAGCTTTATATTGATGTTTAGTCAGCGTTCAAAAATTGTCTTGCAATGTGGACCATGGCCAAATTATGAAATTATATGTTCAGAGTCCCTTAGTCACAAGTTGGTACGCAAGGATAGGTGAGGCGCCGAGTGCCGGTCTCGCCCCCCAGGTTTGGGGCCTGACACATATGCGTTTTAGTGTTTGATTCATGGTTTTAGATGTTATTTTTGTGTTTTGATCGAGCGATCGAGTTCATACGATGTTTTTAGACTTGTGTGGATGTTTGATTTGGAGCCTCGAGGGCTCGGATGAGTTTCAGACATGTTACAGAATGTTTTGGACTAAATAACAGGATCTGGTGTGCTAATGTCTCAGTGTTGCATTTGTGAACACCAAGTTTGAATTTTCGAGCTTAGCAGGGGACTCAGGTACTGCAGTTGCAATATCGAAGTAGCTCATGATTCTAGGTATTTCGCATTTGCGACTAAATTGTTGCATTATCGAATGGACAAGATTGCATTTGCGAACCCATTTGTCGCATTTTCTAAGTCCCTATAGGATGATCAGTGGTTGCATTTGTAAGGAATCATTCGCAATTGTGAGGGTTCGCAGTTGCAAACCCATGTCGCAATTGCGACTACAGGTGATCGAAAGGGTTGGGAGTTAGGATTTTTCAACATATTCTCTCATTTTAGAATGCTAGACTCGGTAGGAGGTGATTTGGAGAGCGGTTTTCATCTGCAAACACTGGGTAAGTGATTCTAATTAATTTCCAACTATATTTCATCAATGTATCTTATATTTAATATCAAAATCATGTGAATCAAAGTGAACATTTGTTAAATTTTTGAAAAATAAGAATTTGAGCTTTGAGAGTCGATTTAGACTAGTATATTAAAAATAATCATATATTTAGGCTCGTAGTCAGAATCCACTCTTGGACCCGGGTTTTGACCAAACGAGCCCCGAGTTGACTTTTGTTGACATTTTGGGAAAAGTGCAACGATCATAGTTTTATCTATCGTAATTGTTTTCCCTTTCATTATTTGATGATATTAAGTTGATTTTACTTGGAGTTGAGTCTTATGGAGGAGAATTTTAGGGAAAAATCTATTTTCGAGGTTTGAGTTGGCCTAGTTGAGGTAAGTATCTATAATGACCCGACCGGTCATTTTTTTTTCTACAACCCCGTTACCCTAAATAAGACTCCCCTTATGTCCTTTTACTGTTTTATGACTTGCGAAGATGGTTAGTTTGATATTAGGAAGGAATCTAGATTAAATCAGAACATTTGGTTCCTTAAGTTGGGCTTAAAAGGCTAAGTTTGATTTGAGTCAACATTTTGAGTAAACGACCTCAGAATCGGGATTTGACGGTTCCAATAGGTTCATATGATGATTTCGGACATGGGAATATGCTCGGATCGGGTTTTGGATGGCCCGGGAGCGTTTCAACGCCTAATATCGAAAGTTGGTTCTTTGAAGGTTTAGAAGTCCTTTAAATTTTGTTTGGAGCGAGTTTTGGTGATATCGAGGTCCAAACTGAATTACGAGATCGGTAATTATTCTGCAATGTCATTTAAGACTTGCACGAAAAATTTAATGTTATTCCGAGTTGATTTGATAGGAACCGGACGAGTGGAAGTCTTTTGGAAGTTTTTGAATTCATGAGTCAATTCATGCGTTTTGGCATCTGATTTGTAGTTTTTTTTTTATGTTATTTACATATTTTTATCGCTCGAGCGAGTTTTTATGAGGTTATTAGACTTGTATGGGTAGTTGGTGTGGATCCCCGAGGGTTTGGGTGAGTTTCAGATGTTTGGTAGGAGTTGAAAATACATCAGATTTTTGGTGTGAGTGCTGGTGCTGCAGGTCTCGCAAATGCGAGAAATGCTTCGCATTTGTGAGAAGAGCTTCACATTTGCGAAGAAGCTCGACTTAGGTAGTGTTTGCATTTGCAACACCTGAGTCGCATTTGTGACACTTTCGCCGCATTTGCGACCTCAGCAGCTGAAGCCTAGGGTTCGCCTTTGCAATGGTTTTGTCGCATTTGCGAACCCGGTGTCGCAAATGCAACATCGGAAGTTTGTTCCCAGATCATTTAATGCGTTACTTAGGCCATTTATCTCACTTTTTTTCATCTCTTAAGCAATTTTTGGAGCCTTTGGAAGAGGGTTTTCACCTTGAACTTTGAGGTAAGTAATTCTACACAACATGAGTTAAATACATAGATTTTGGGTAGATTAACATGTTAAAATTAGTGAAATCAATTTTTTAGACGAATACCTAGGTTTTGGGTAAAATTGGGATTTGACCACGAAAATGGTTATGGAATTGGATCAAAATCATATATTTATGTTCCTAAGAATATGGGCAACAATTTTCTTCAAAAATTTCCGGAATTCGGGAATGTGGGCCCGAGGGTGAATTTTGTTAACCTTACATTATGGGTTGGGTAATCTATTAAATAGTTGGAATACAAACTTTTGAGTATGTATTGACTAGTTTATATACTATTTGATTAGTTTTGTGTGGGTTCGGCACTTAATTGAGGGTGTGAGCACATTCTTGGATCGGAAAGTATGCCTTGAGACGAGGCAAGTCTCTCTTCTAATCTTGTAAGAGGGAATTAACCTCGATAGGTGAACTTTAATCAAAATGTGCTTCTATTTGTGGGAGGCTACGCACGCACGATGTGACGAGAGTCCGTGCGTAGTTACTATTCATGCTTATGTTTGGGTAGATTTAGGCTTACACCATGATTTGTTAATATCATTGCTTGATTATGTTTATTACTTGTAGGATTTAAAGTGGAGGTTATGATAAATTGGGAACACCTATGTTCAACTGCTTTGCAAATATATTTCGCGAGCCGGGTAAATTTCTGATACTCTCATGGGAGCAAGCCATTCTCCTCGGCAGCATTTATTGATATATTATATGGTTCGGGTCTTTCGACCCCCGGCAGTGCACAATATATTTGGATTGGACCGTACATCCTCGACATAACTCATGCGTAGTAATACCGGAATTCCTTTGTGTATTTAATAATATTTTACGGACTTCAAAGGTGAAGGGAATAGATAAGATAAATGATTTGCTTCTTACTTGGAATAAAGATTAGTTTAATTAATCTTTGTTTGAGCTCCATTATCATTGTATATTTCATGCTTAATAAGGACTTCATATTACTATGTCATTGGCCCTTAGTAAGTATCGAAGTCGACCCCTCGTCACTACTTTTTCGAGGTTAGACTAGATACTTACTGGGTAAATGTTGTTTATGTATTCATGCTACAATTCTACACATTATGTGCAGCATCTGAGGTAGGTGCATCTGGTTATCAGTCAGGCGCGCACGCTTGACTTGTCGCTCGAGACTACACTGTGAGCTGCCTTTCCAAGCCGTTCAGCAGCAACTAGAGTCTCTTTTTTGGATTCATATTTCTGTCTTTTCCTTCAGATAGTAATCTAGTATTCTTTTGTATATTCTACTAGAATGCCCATATACTTGTGACAACAGGTCTTGGCACACACACTAGTAGACTTATTATTTTGGGTTATTGTTATGACTTCGATTTTGCACTCAGTTGCTTTTGTTTAGTCTCTTTATAGCTGTGCATTTCTAAAAATTTTATCAATGAGGAATGTTATTCAATTTGCAAGTGGAAACGACTAGATTTATCAGTGCTGGATTGTCTAACAAAGGAGTTGGGCGCCATCACGGCCTATAATGAAATTGGGTCATGACAACATGGTATTAGAGCTCTAGGTTCACGTAGGTCTCACAAGTTATGGGCATGTCTAATAGAGTCTTGCAGATCGGTGCGGAGACATCCATACTTATCTTCGAGAGGCTATAGGGCGTTAAGAAAGTACTCTTTATTCATCATTATCAGGCAGTTGATGGTATGCTCAGTTTCTTCTGCTACACTCTCACAGATGGTGAGAACGCTCGTGGCAGATGTTCTTGACCCGGGAGGAGCTGCTCCCCCCATTGCGAGATGCCGAGGCAGAGGTCGGGGATGGGCACCAGCTTGAGGTAGGGAATGAGGATGTCCTAGAGTTGCCCCAGTTGTACCACCAGCGGATCCAGTGGAGCATCCCATTGTTGAGGAGCAGGGCGAGGTGCCCGCAACAGAGCCAGCTCCGGTAGACTTCACATCAGCACTGGGCTTTCAGAAGTTCATGGGTCGTATACTGCGGTTAATTGATTCTATGACCCAAGCTAGTTTATTTCCAGCAGACCTAACCACATCTCAGGCGGGAGGGGGAGCACAGACCCTACTGCTCAAGCACCTGGACATACAGCTGCCGTATATCAGACCCCGGGTACACTACCCGTGAGTGGGGCCCAGCCAGTTGTAATGGTTGTACCTGAGCCTAGACCAGCTGCGACCATCAAGCCACAGAAGCTTTTATACAGATGGACCAGGCTTGACCCTCCGATCTTTGGGTGTGAGCGACATGAGGATCCCCAAGACATTATTGATAGGTGCAGGGACATACTGCACAACATGAGCATATTGGAGTCCTACTGGGTGGATTTCACTACCATTCAGTTGGAGGGCAGCACACGTAGGTGGTGGAAGGCTTATCTTCATTGCAGACCAGCATATTCTCCTTCTATGACTTGGGACCACTTCACACACCTATTCCTAGATAGGTATATTCCATCGTCCCTGAGGGAAGAGTTGCAGTGTCACTTTGAGCAGCTTTAGCAGGGCTAGATGTCAGTGACCAAGTATTAGGCCAGATTTTTGAGCTATCTTGCCATGCACTTCTGATAATTCCTACTAAGGCAGAGCGAGTGCGGAGGTTTGTTGCAGGGTTGCACCCTAGCATTTAGGCTAGCATGGCTCGGGAGGCTGCGATGGAGTGTCAGTTAGTCGTGGAGATTGCTCGCAGGATTTAGGGTTACCGTCAGAGGGGTATGGAGAAGATGCAGCGGGACAAGAGGTCCCATTTTTTTGGAGAGTTCAGAGGTGCCCCATCTGGGGACAGAGGTCACTTTGGGAGGGGTCAGCCCAACATTCCCCCATGTTCAGCACTACTGCCTCCTCGGGGTGTTCCAACGAGATCCTATTTTAGTGTTATGCCAGATAGTTCTTACCGGCCGCCAGCTATTCAGAGTTCTTCTTGTGGGTACTCCGGTCATCAGGGTTCTTCCAGTGCATACTTCAGTGCCATGCTAGAGAGTTCACATCACCCGCTAGCTATCCAGGGTTCTTTCAGTGGGTATTCAGTCCATTAGGGTCAGACTTCAGGGCAGTAGTCCACAGCTCCGAGAGGTTGTTATGAGTGCGGAGATCCTAGTCACATGAAGAGACATTGCCCTAAGGCTTCGGGGCAAGGCAATGCAGCAGTGTCAGCAGCGCATGATTACATCTCCAGTAGCCGCACAAACGCTTCGGTTGTCCATAGGCGAGGAGCATATGGGAGAGGTCGGCTCAGAGGTGGAGGTCAGGCAGGCGCAGGCCAGCCATGTGGTGCTCCAGCCAGATTTTATGCTTTCCCGTCCATACCAGATGTAGTGGCCTCAGATGCCGTGATCAGAGGTATTATCTATATCTGCGGTAGGGATGCCTCAGATGACATGATCAACCTATTTGTATGTGTCATCTCTGTTTGCTCACTTTCTGGATATTCCTTGTGAGTCATTGGGTACTCCTGTCTATGTGTCCACTCCTGTGGGTGATTTTGTCATTGTGGATCAGATCTATTAGTCCTGTGTTGTTACATTTTTTGGTTCCGATACTAAAGAGGATCTTCTATTGCTTGACATGACCGACTTTGAGGTCATCCTAGGCGTGGAATAGCTATCCCCATATCATACCATCCTTGATTTCCATGCCAAGACTGTTACCTTAGCGATGCCAGAGTTGCCTAGATTGGAGTGGAAGGGTTCGTCTGCAAGTACATCTAGTCGAGTTATATCTTTTATGAAGGCTTAACACATGGCCGGGAAGGGTTTCTTGGCTTATCTTGCCTATGTTTGGGATACTATCGCAGAGTCTCCGATGATTGAATCAGTGCTAATAGTCTGGAAGTTCCCCGATGTATTTCCTTATGATCTTCCAGGCATGCCACCAGATCATGATATTGATTTCTGTATTGACTTGGCTCCAGGCACTCAGCCTATATCTATCCCACCGTACCGCATGGCTCCGAAAGAATTGAAGCAGTTGAAAGGAGAAGCTTGAGAAGTTGCTAGCAACGGGGTTCATCAGACCGAGCGTATCACCTTGAGTTGCACCAGTATTATTTGTGAAGAAGAAATATGGGACTATGCGCATGTGCATTGATTATCGCCAGTTGAAAAACGTCACCATTAAGAACAAGTACCCGTTGCCGTGTATTGATGATTTGTTTGACCAATTGCAGGGTTCTAGGGTGTTCTCTAAGATTGACTTGAGATCAAGGTACCATTAGTTGAAGATTCGGGACTCAGATGTTTTGAAGACTGCTTTACGTACTAGATATGGACATTATAAGTTTCTAATGATGTCCTTCGGCTTGACTAATGCCCCAACGGCATTTATGGACTTGATGAACAGGGTGTTCAAGACTTATATTGATTCGTTCATCATTGTCTTCATTGATGACATTTGTATTTACTCACGTAGCATGGAGAGCACGTGCAGCATTTGAGAGTGGTGCTTCAGACCTTGCGGGAACAGAAGCTATATGTTAAGTTCTCCAAGTGTGAGTTTTGTTTAGATTATGTGGCATTCTTGGGGCATGTGGTATCAGTCGAGGGCATTAAGGTGGATCCCAAGAAGATTGTGGCGGTTTAGAGTTGGCATCATCCTACTTCGACGATCGAGATCAGAAGCTTCTTGGGGTTAGCAGGTCATTATCGCTGGTTCGTGGAGGGATTCTCATCTATTGCAACACCTTTGCCTAGATTGACCCATAAGGGTGCTCAGTTTTATTGTCCGATGATTGTGAGGCGAGCTTGCAGAAGCTCTAGAAAGCTTTGACCATAACACCAGTCCTTGTGTTGCCTTCCGGTTCGGGGATGTATACTATGTATGGCGACGCATCATGCGTTGGCTTGGATTGTGTATTGATGTAGGAGGGGCGAGTTATTGCATATCTTTCACGTCAGCTGAAGCCCCATGAAACGTATTATCTTGTGCACGATTTGGAGTTGGCTGCGATTGTTCATGCTCTTAAGATCTGGAGGCAGTATCAATACGGGGTGTCCTGTGAGGTTTACACTGATCATCACAGTTTGCAGCATCTGTTCAAGCAAAGGGATCTCAATTTGAGGCATCGTAGGTGGCTTGAGATACTGAAGGATTATGACATCACCATACTATATCATCCGGGCAAGGCGAATGTAGTTGTGGATGTCTTGAGAAGGAAGGCAAAGAGTATGAGTAGCTTTGCATTCATTTCAGCAGAGGAGAGGCCACTAGCCTTGAACATTCAGTCTTTAGCTAACAGACTTGTGAGGTTGGATATTTCAGAGTCCAGCCGAGTTCTTGCTTGCATCATTTCCCAGCCTTCACTATTGGAGCAGATTAAGGCTCGATAGTTTGATGATTCGCACCTGTTGGTTCTTAGAGAGATGGTACTACAGGGTGGTGCCAAGGTTGTTTCTATTGGTGAGGATGTGTCCTGCGACTTCAGGGTCGTCTATGTGTTCCTAATGTTGATTGCTTGAGCGAAAGGATTCTAGAGGAGGCACACAATTCTTGGTATTCCATTCATCCAGGTGCTACGAAGATGTATTGTGACATAAGGCAACATTGTTGGTGGCGGCAGATGAAGAAAGACGTAGTTGAGTATGTAGCTAGATGCCTAAATTACCGGCAGGTTAAGTTTGAGAACCAGAGGGCAGGAGGTCTACTCCAACGGATCACTATACCTGAGTGGAAGTGGGAGGGCATTATTATGGACTTTTTAGTTAGGTTTCCACGGACTTTGTGGATGTTTGATGTGGTTTAGGTCATTGTAGACAGATTGACCAAGTTGACACACTTTATTCCCGTGATGGCTACGTATAGTTCATAGAGATTGGCCTGGATTTATATCTAGGAGATAGTTCAGCTGCATGGTGTGCCTATTTCCATCATTTCCGACAGAGGTTCTCAGTTTACTTCACATTTTTGGAGAGCACTACATAGTCAATTGGGGACCCGTGTAGATCTCAGCACAACATTTCATCCACATATTGATGGGCAGTCGGAGCGGACAATTCAGATATTGTAAGACATGCTTAGAGCATGTGTGATTGACTTTGGAGGATAGTGGTATCGTTCTTGCCTTTTGCAATGTTGCTTACAACAACAGCTATCAGTCCAGCATCAAGATGTCCCCATTAGAGGCTTCATATGGTCGATAATGTCGTTCTCCCATTGGATGATTTGAGCTCGGCGAGGCTAGGTTGTATGGTACTGATTTGGTGAAGGATGCCTTGGAAATGTTAAAGTTGATTCAGGAGAGACTCCGCGCAACACAATCCTGACATAAGAGTTACACGGATCAGAAGGCGCGTGATTTATCATTCATGGTGGGCGAGAAGGTTCCCTTGAATGTCTCGTTGATGAAGGGGATAATGAGGTTTGGGAAGAAGGGCAAGTTGAGTCCAAGGCTTATAGGCCCATTTGAGGTGTTGAGGCGAGTTGGGAGGTTTCTTATGAGCTTGCCTTCCCTCATAATTTATCCGAAGTTCATCTGGTTTTCCATGTGTTGATGCTCCCGAGGTAGCATCTCGACTTGTCACATGTGTTAGACTTCAGCACGATTCAGTTAGATGAGAGTTTGGGTTATGAAGAGGAGCCAATTGCCATTGTTGATAGGCAGGATCGCCATTTGAGATACAAGAGGATTTCCATAGTAAAGGTCTAGTGGAGGGGCCAACCAGTCGAGGAGGCGACTTGGGAGTCCGAGGAGGACATGCGGAGTAGATATCTTAACTTGTTCGGCACTCTAGGTATGATTCTAGACTCGTTCGAGGACGAACATTTGTCTAATAGGTGGAGAATGTAATGACCCCACCGGTATTTTTGCTTTTTAGAACCCTGTTCCCATAAATAAGACTCTTCGTATGTGCTTTTACTATTTTATGACTTGCAGAGATGGTTAGTTTGAGACTTGGAAGGGCTCGGGATGAAATCGGAACATTTGGTTCCAAAAGTTTAACTTAAAAGGCTAAGTTTGACTTCGGTCAACATTTTCAGTAAACGACCTCAAAATCAGAATTTGACGGTTCTAATAGCTTCTTATGATGATTTCGTACTTGGACGTATGCTCGGATCGAGTTTTGGATGACCTGGTAGCATTTCGGTGCCTAATATCGACACTTGGTTCTTTGAAGTTTTAAAAGTCCTTTATATTTGGTCTGGAGCTGGTTTTGGTGATATAGAGGTCCAAATGGAATTACGAGATCAGTAATAGTTCTATAATGTCATTTCAGACTTGCACGCAAAATTTGGTGTCATTCCGAGTTGATTTGATAGGAATCGGGTGAGCAGAAGTCTTTTGGATGTTTTTGAATTCATGAGCCAATTCATGCTTTGTCACGTCCGATTCGTAGTAGTTGATGTTATTTCCATGTTTTGATTGCCCGAGAGAGTTTGTGTGAGGTTATTAGACTTGTGTGGGTAGTTGGTGTGGAGCCCCAAGGCCTCAAGTAAGTTTCAGACGTTTGGTAGGAGTTGAAAACACATCACATTTCTGATGTGAGTGCTGGTGCTGCAGGTCTCGAAAATGCAAAAAATGGTTCGCATTTGAAAACATTGCATTTGTGAGAAGAGATTCGCATTTGTGAAGAAGATCGACTTGGGCAGTGTTCGCATTTGTGACACCTAACATGCATTTGGGACCTCGGAAGTGTTCGCATTTGCGACACTTTCAACGCATTTGCAACCTCAGCAACTAAAGCCTAGGGTTCGCATTTGTGATGGTTTTGTCGCATTTGCGAACCCAGTGTTGCAACTGCGACATCAGAGGCCTGTGCCCTGCTCATTTAATGCCCGACTTAGGCCATTTATCTCACTTATTTTTCATCTCTTGGGCGATTTTGGGAGCTTTTGGAAGAGGGTTTTCACCTAGCACTTTGAGGTAATTAATTTCGACACAACATGAGTTAAATACATAGATTATGGGTAGATTAACATGTAAAAATTGGTGAAATCAAGGGTTTAGATGAACACCTAGGTTTTTTTTGTAAAATTGGGATTTGACCACGAAAATTGTTATGGAATTTGATGAAAATCATATATTTATGTTCCTAAGGTTAAGGGTAACAACTTTCTTAAAAAATTTCTGGAATCCTAGCACGTGGGCCCGAGGGTGAATTTTGAGAACCTTACATTTAGGGTTGGGTAACCTCTTAAATAGTTGGAACACAAACTCTGGAACACAAACTTTTGAGTAAATAGTTGGAACACAAAAAATGATTTGCTTTTTACTTGAAAGAAGGATTAGTTTACTTACTCCTTGTTTGAGCTTCATTATTATTGTATATTTCATGCTTAATTAGGACTTCATATTACTATGTTATTGGCCCTTAGTAACTGTCGAAGTCTACCTCTCGTCACTACTTCTGCGAGGTTAGACTAGATACTTACTGGGTACATGTTGTTTATGTACTCACGCTACACTTCTGCACTTGATGTGTAGGGTCCGAGCAAGTGCATATGGTTAACAGTCTGGCGCTCACGCTTGATTTCTAACTCGAGACTACACGGTGAGCTACCCTTCTGAGCCGTTCAGCAGCAGCCAAAACCTCTCTTTTGGATTTATATTTCTGTGTATTTCCTTCAGACAGTAGATTAGTATTCTTTTGTATATTCTACTAGAATTCCCATATACTTGTGACACCAGGTCTTGGCACACACACTAGTAGACTTATGATTTTGGGTTATTGTTATGACTTCGATTTAGCACTCAATCGCTTTTGTTTAATCACTTTATAGTTGTAAATTGTAAAACTTTTATCAATGAATAATGTTATTCAATTTAACATATTAAAAGTTGAAACCACTAGATTTATCAGTATTGGCTTGCCTAACAACGGTGTTGGGTGCCATCATGGCCTATAATGAAATTCGTTCGTGACAGTATCTTGCGTAACTTTGTGTGAAGAATTACACCTTAGGATTTGGGATTTATTGTGTCATTTGTTCTATGTGAAAGACTTGTATGCAAGGTGATGAGTGGGTACACGGGTTATACGTCGTATTTGATCGGTTAGGCTACTTAGAATCTTTCCATGCTTTAATTGAATTGTCATATCATGTTTAAATTTTCATAGTCACACTACTCTTACTTGTGTTAGTCTATCCTTACATGCCTTCAATAACTTTGTTAACACTTGTTCTACATCTTACTTGGTATTTTGTCGTTATGCTTTAGTTGAAGTTGTTGCCTCTTTCATTGTTACATGTCATCCCTTCTATTGTTGATATATCATTATTTGAAGTCATTATTACATGTTAGCTCTTCCAAATTTGATTTATCATTATTAGAAGTCATTGTTATATGTTATCTCTTCCATTGTTGATTATTCTTATTTGCAGTCATCGTTATATGTTATATCTTCCATTGTCAATTATTCTTATTTAATATCGTGGTTACACATTATCTATTGAGTTATTGGTGTTGATGTTATAAAATCCATTATCACATTGAGGCGAAGTTGTTAATTGTTGAGATATACTTCTTTTTGGGAAATTTACATTCATTGTTATTGTTGATATTCTTGTTTACATTGTGGTTAAGCCATGGGCTATTGTTATGGAATCATTAATATTATTGATTATTAGAATGTTGTGGCATATAGACACTTGTGGTGCGAGTTGTTATTGTGATGTGATATTGACGCACATGTGGCAGTATAAGGATAGGGGTTAATATGCATGTGGTGTTATAAAGTGGGACTTCTGTGCGTGTTGCTTGTATGAGAATTACTTGAAGCCAGGCGACGTCATAAGGTTGGATAAATTGCGTATAACTAATTTGGGAAAATATTTTTAAGATTATTAAAATGTAAGGCTCGCGTGGAGGTATGAGAAACAATTGTGATTGAAATTGAGAAATGTGAGTACGAGGTGGTACCTCGGTTATGATTCTTGTTGTATTCGAGGTAGAGCCTCTTTTGTGATTCTTGTTGTATTCGAGGCGGCAACTCATTTGTGATTTTTGTTGTTTATCTCATGTTGCAAAGGGTTATTGGTGAAACACTTCTTGTTTATTTTATTATTCCTTGTCTTATCAGTTTGGATCCGTATTTGACTATGGTGGTTCTCTTAAATTTCTTCCTTTATGGTGTCTCTATGCTTACAATTCCAACATCAATCTACATTATTAATTTTTTTTGTATTAGTTATTTCTTCGCCTTGCATTACTCCTCGTTATTATGTTTTCATTATTCTATTTATATCATAGTAGGTGTATTGACCAGACCTCGTCACTACTCTACCAAGGTTAGTCTTAATACTTACTGGGTACCGTTGTGGTGTACTCATACTACGCCTCTGCACATCTTTTGTGCAAATCCAATTACGCCTGCTCGTGTTCGACGTTAGTGTTGATTGTATCTGTTTACCAGAGACTTCAACGTATACCTACTCGCGTCCACAGGCCTCAGAGTCACCTTCCGTTATCCATATAGTATCATTTTTTCCTTTGTTAGACAATGTTTTGGTAGGTTTTTGGAACATTCGATAGATGGTTATGACTCAGTCTCAGTGGGTTTTGAGAGTGTTGTAGTTGTGTTTCATTTATCGAGATATTTATGGGAATTGTTAGTTTATATCATGTCTTATCTTTTTTTTCTGTCATAATCTCTCATGGTTAGCTTACCTAGTCTTAGATACTCAATGCCATTATGATATCCTAAGGAAGGGAAATGGGTGTCGTAGGTGTTATGAGTGATAAGCAGGTTTAGTAGTGTCTTGCGGATTAGTACGGAGACGTTTGTACTGGTCTTTGAGAACTTACGAAACTGTTAGGAGTTCTCCAATTCTTTGATTCCTTGTCGTGCGAATTGGTTGACTTCGAAATCTAAATATTTGACTTTCTATTCTCTCACAGATGGTGAGGACACACACTGCTTGATCCGATGATCATACACACGCGCCCCCTGCTATAGCCGCGTGAGGCAGAGGCCGAGGAGGGGCACATAGTGCAGCTAAAGCATCTGCTTGAGCCGCGAGAGAGGAGCCACCAGGAGCTCCAGTTGGGGACAGGCATCTGAAGCGCCTGTTGTCATCCCTACACTTCAGGAGACCCTCGCAAAATTCTTGAGCATGTTCGGTACCCTAGCTTAGACGAGGTTGATTCCACTTGGACCAACCACATCTCGCAAAATTCTTGAGCATGTTCGGTACCGTAGGAGATCCACCAAGAATGAAGTGGTGAACATGAATCACCAGGTTAGTGCTATTATTGCCACAAGTACCGTTGAGAAGAAGGAAGACCCGGGAGCATTCACCATTCCATGTACTATCGGGTTGAGAGATTTTACAAGGGCACTTTGTGAAAATGGTGCTAGCATAAATTTGATGCCTCTTGCTATTTACAAGCAAGCGGGATTGGGGTTGCCAAGACCCACAAGTATGAGATTGAAAATGGCCAACCTTTCAATCAAGATACTCGTGGGTATTGTTGATGATGTCTTAGTAAAAGTGAGGAAGTTCCTCCTCCCAGCCGACTTTGTTATGCTTGATTGTGCGGTTGACAAGGAAATTTCTATCATATTGGGAAGACCATTACTTGCCACGGGAAGAGCCTTGATGGACTCGCAACGAAATGAAATCAAATTCCAAGTGACTGATGAGGAAGTCCAAGCTAGTAAGAGTTTGAAGTTGCCGAACGCATATGAATGGATCTCGGTAATAGATGTTGTTGATGAGGTCGAGGATGCTAGTGACATGATGATGGAGGAAGAGTGCCTTGGTGAGGCCCTTGCGGCAATCTTGGTAAATTTTGATGGAGAGGATATGGAGGGTTATGTAGAAGCCGTGAATGCATTGGAAGGATGCGGGTCCTGATCTTATGCATCGAAGAAACTCTCTTGACTTAGAGAAGAGAGCCACTCCTCCCGGAAAGCCTTCCATCCTGGAGCCACCACAACTTGAGCTCAAGCCACTTACTTAACATTTGAGGTATAAATTTCTTGGCTCTAATGATACTTTATCCGTAATCGTTTCCTCTTTGTTGGATGATGTGCAGGTAGGAAAATTATTGAATGTCTTGCAGGAACACCGACAAACAATTGGATGGAATATAGCGGACATCCGAGGGTTTTCCGCCGGAATTTGTGAGCATAAAATCCAATTGGAAGACAGAAGCAAGCCGAGTGTTGAACACCAAAGGGGGTTGAATGTATCGATGCAAGAGGTGGTCACAAAAGATATAATCAAGTGGTTAGACGCCGGGGTTGTCTACCCCATTGCAGATAGTTCATGGGTGATTCTGGTGCAATGTGTACCAAAGAAGGGAGGCATTACAATAATTCAAAATGAAAAGAATAAGCTTATTCCTACACGGACGGTCACTGGGTGGAGAGTATGCATGGACTATTGGAAGCTCAACAGTGCCACGTGCAAAGATCATTTCCCTATGCCTTTTATTGATCAAATGCTTGATCGGCTAGAGGGAAGATCATTCTATTGCTTTCTCGATGGGTATTCCGGCTATAACCAAATCAATATAGCACTGGAGGACCAAGAAAAGACAAAATTAACTTGCCCATATGAAACCTTGCCTTTAGTCGGATGCCGTTTGATTTATGCAACGCTCCAGCTACCTTTCAAAGATGCATGATTTCCATCTTCTCAGACATGGTGAAGGATTTCCTAGAGGTTTCATGGACAAATTTTCGGTGGAATGTGATTCTTTTGAGCATTGTCTTGACAATCTTAGACAAGTGCTCAAGCGATGTGAGGAGACCAACCTTGTACTTAACTGGGAGAAATGTCACTTCATGGTGGACGAAGGCATTGTCTTAGGGCACAAGATTTCAGAACATGGCATAGAGGTTGATCGAGCAAAAGTTGAAATCATCTCCAAACATCCTCCACCAACATCGGTAAAACGTGTCAGAAGCTTTTTAGGGCATGCCGTATTTTATCGGTGTGTATCAAGGGTTTCTCCAAAACTGCAAATCCTATGTGCAAGCTCCTTGAAAAAGACGCCAAATTTATGTTTGATGAAAAGTGCCTTAAGGAATTTGAGGAGCTAAAAGAGAAGCTCACCACGACACCCATTATTGTCACACAAGATTTGTCTCTTCCATTCGAACTCATGTGTGACACTAGTGGTGTAGCTATTGGAGCGTTCTGGGTCAACGACATAACAAGGTTCTTCATCCCATTTATTATGCAAGAAATACACTCAATGGGGAACAAGTGAACTATACTGTGATAGAGAAAGAGCTTCTTGCTATTGTATATGCTTTTGAAAAGTTCCGAGCTTATTTGTTGGGGTATAGGGTGGTGGTGTATACCGACCATGCCGCTCTTTGCTATCTCATGGAAAAGAAAGATGCGAAACCCAGGTTAATCCGGTGGGTCCTCCTATTGCAAGAATTTGACTTTGAAGTCAAAGACCGTAAGAGCATAGGAAAACAAGTAGCGGATCATCTCTCTAGGCTTGAAGAAGATGGGTGACCGAAGGAAAATCTTGACATAAATGATGCTTTCCCTGATGAGCATATTTTGGTATTGTCTTCTTCATCTACTCCTTGGTATGCCGATATTGCTTACTACTTGTTTAGTGACCTCATTCCAAATGGACTGGAAGCTTACCAAAAGAAGAAGTTTTTGAGAGAGTGCCGGCAATATTATTGGGAAGAACCATTCTTGTTCCGCATTTGTGCTGATAACATCATTAGGAGGTGCGTTCCAGAAAAAGAGATGATGAAAATTCTAAAGGCATGCCATGACTCACCGGTTGGGGGTCATCATGAGGGTAATCAAAAGACGGCAAAGGTACTTGAATGTGGCTATTATTGGCCATCGATTTATCAAGATGCAAATCAAATAATCAAGGCTTGTGACCAATGTCAGAGGCAGGGATCAATATCTAAGAGGCATGAAATGCGAATGCACTTTGTGATGGAGGTCAAGATCTTTGATGTCTAGGGAATTGATTTTATGGGCCCCTTTATAAGCTCATGTAGTATGAAATACATCCTGGTGGGTGTGGACTATGTGTCCAAGTGGGTTGAAGCAATTTCCCTACCAAATAATGAAGCAAGGTGTGTAATCGCATTCTTAAAGAAAAATATATTCACAGGGTTTGGCACTCCTAGAGCCATTCTTAGTGGTTGTGGGTCTCAATTCTGTAACAAGGCTTTCAAGAGGCTACTAGAGAAATATGGTGTCAAGAATAAGGTGGCAACACCTTATCATCCCCAATCAAGTGGCCAAGTTGAAGTTTCCAACCGGGAGATAAAGAATATTCTAGCAAA
This sequence comes from Nicotiana knightiana, assembly GCA_005239525.1. Taxonomy (NCBI): domain Eukaryota; kingdom Viridiplantae; phylum Streptophyta; class Magnoliopsida; order Solanales; family Solanaceae; genus Nicotiana; species Nicotiana knightiana. The sequence goes on along the minus strand of ML434981.1, from coordinate 18,698 downwards.
GACTGTTAATGCCAACAGGAACGACTGGTCAAAGAAGCTAGATGACGCATTGTGGGCATACCGCACGGTGTACAAAAACCATATTTGTACTTCACCTTACCGGTTAGTTTTCGGAAATGCTTGTCATCTACCCGTAGAATTGGAGCACAAAACCACGTGGGCTTTAAAAAGGTTGAACTTAGACTGGGATGAAGCTGTAAATTTGAGGTTAGCACAACTAAATGAAATGGAGGAATTCTGTTTCCATGCATATGAAAGTGCAGCTGTGTATAAGGAAAGGATGAAGTTCGTCCACGACAAAAAGATATTGAAAAGGGAGTTCAAGTCGGGTGACTTGGTTTTGCTTTTCAACTCAAGGCTCAAATTGTTTCCGGACAAGCTAAAATCAAAGTGGTCGATGGCCCATTCAAGGTGGTAGGTGTATCCCCTTTTGATGCTAAGGAATTAGAATCTGAGGATGGGCTCCGAACCTTCAAAGTAAATGGCTAGCGAGTCAATCACTACTTGGGCACTAATGGAGAAAAACACTTGGTAGAACAGTTGGCTCTCAAAGATGGCCCATGCCCGACAAACGAGTAAGCCCGAAGAGGGGCCAACTTCGTCGTGCCGCGACGTTAAATCAAACCCTTCATGGGAGGAAACCCATATGTGGTAACATATTTTTTGTTCTTTAATTTTTAAGTTTGGTTAGATAGATTAAAATGAGCAATTTAAAGTGTTTGTTAGAGTGCAAGTGATCCAAAAAGTCATAAAACAGTGTGAAATTGCGCATGACATTAAAAAAAATCACTAAGAAAGGTTTGCTACATGTATGCGGTCGCATATTTACTATGCAGACCGCATAGGCATCGCATACCTGGACAGTGTGCTGGGGAAAAATTAGTTTCCAAAATGCGGCGGAGAGGTGCACTTTGTGGACCGCATATCGTTTATGCGATCACAAAGTGCACCGCATAATGGTTTTGAGGGAGACCTGAGCTAATCCTACCACATAAAGCTTATGCGGTCACTTACGCACCGCATCCTCACAAGTTAAGTAACCCTACCCATTCGCATAACGCCCGTCATTTGCACATCAACACACAAAACTCACACTTAAACAATATAAGAAAAAGAGCAAAGAAGAGAGGAACACGGTTTGCAATTAGACAAAGTGAACAAAGATCACATTGCTTGAATTCATCTCCTTGCTTGTGTCTCATTCACCTAAAATCTAGTATGTTCTCCTTCCTTACCTCATTTTTGTTAATTTTAGTATTAATTTTTTTCTGCTATTCATGTGATTTAGTCCTTGGTTTTCTCTTTGATTTTGTATCGTTCTTTTGGGTCATCATGAGAGTCCTTGCATAATTAAGTAGGTTGAGCTTGCTGGGTAGTGAATCTAAGAACCACCATTGTAGGGTTAGAAACAAACCATGGGGACGATGATGTTTTGCGATCCGCAAAGTTGATATGCGGTCCACATTCGAGCCGTAGAGGAAACCCTTGGTGGCCTGAGGAAGATGACCAAATGCGACGACTTTGCGATCGCATAAGCGATATGCGGACCGAAAAGACACCGTATACCCAGACAGTCACAACACAGTCCTGGAATGTTGTTTGCGGCAGCTCTGCGATCGCATATCCAACTATGCGGTGGATTTTGCGATCGCATAGTGTGAGTGCATTTTATAGTGATCAGTTTTGTGATGGGTATGCGAACCGCATAATGGATATGCAATTGCATAACTCATCGCATAATTGTTTCATCTCTTGGTGATTGATATTTGCGACAGGTTTGCGGTCCGCATAGTGGTTATGCAACCGCATACCCTGTCGCATTTTTGACTATTCTTTGTAACATTTTTCTCTGATGTCTGGTATGTCGCTCACACTTTGTTTCTTTACAGATATGGCTCAGAATAAATCTACTACCGATAAAAAGAGTACCTCATCCGACCATCTAGCACAACAAGCCAAACATTCACAGCAAGAACCATCCCGACCTATTGCTCAACATCCTTCCCAGTCTGATGAGGAGTAGACCTTACCCTCACTCGACCTACAGGCCGAGGCAAGAAGAAAGATGGGAGATGATTTCTAACTCCGGTTTGAGGTCACATGCTCTAGGAGTCTATAAAAAGAAGGGCTCACAAAATGAAAAGTCCTCAAAGAGAAACAGTTGAGTCTGAACAGACTACAGGAGCAGTACCCTCACATACTGGAGAATATCAAGGATAGACACTGGGATTTCTTCACTGACGTGCCTGATGATTTCAATAAAATAGTAGTGCGAGAGTTCTATGCATCATACGGGGCCTCCATAACAGCTCATCATAAGCGCAACAAGGTCTTCTGTGAGTCGGTCATTGTTCGGGGGAAGTCGGTGCTTTGTGACAAGGCCACAATAAATGACCTACACTTTAAAAGTTGGAGTCGGGGCACACCTGAGTATGAGGCCAAATGGGCCAACAGAGATGGTGAGCGAGCCTGGATTGCCTTAGTGATCGCAAAGGGGACCCCTGCACAAAATATTCAAGGAAGATCTTACACGAGAGGGTAGATTCTGGCTCAGCTTTTTCACCTCTCACTTGATACCATCCCAGAATGAGATTGACATAAGCATTGAGAAAGCTCTTCTCATTGCATGCATTATGATTGTGATCAAGATTGATGTCGGTGACATTATCTTTCGAGAGTTATGGGTCCGAGCCTACTAGACCGCCACGTCACTGCCATTCCCATGCTTGATCACAGCCCTCTGTAAGGAGGTGGAAGTCCCTTCACTACCGCACCATGACAAAATAGGGAAAGCGCTAAAGGATATTAATATCACGCAAATTAGTGATGCGGTGCCACAAGCAGCCGTTGCTCTTCAAGTGATTCAGATCCAGATTCCTGCTGCTGGAGATACTTCAGACTTCCAGCCACCTACTTCTCCTCCGGCCACAGTGGCATCCACTACCACCCCAGAGTCCACCTCTCAGGCCACTATTGCTCAGCCTTCTGATGCCCTTCTAGCTCTTTCGAGGCTAGGTCTCTTAGCTCAGCATGCTAATGCGAAGGTAGACAAGCTTTTGAAGGACCTTCCCACTCTGATGAGGCAGGATCTTACTCCTATCCAGTCCTTAATGACAGCACTCCAGATGCAGCATGCATCTTTTGAGGATCACCTCCAGTGGATTGAGGTTCGACTTGAAAGGGTAGAGAGGGGTGAGGTTGGAGGCCCACCCAAGCTCCATGACAAGGTTGACACGCTGAAGATCGAGCTCCACAAAATGCAAAATCTGGAGTTTGATCTATCCTCCTTCATGCCCAAGGAAGGAGAGCAGGGAGCGGCCACGTTTGTGGCAGGGTTAGATCTTGACTTCTCCACACTGATGATAGCACCCGAGCCAAAAACTGCCGGGGCTTCCTTGACTCCAGCTCCCCCTACATACATTGACATCCATTCTGGGGATGATTTCGGACACTCTGCTGAGTCTGACGCTGGGGAGACAGACGAGGAGTCATGGTCCGATGAGGATGAGGGTCCTAAAGAGAAAGTCAAGCAGGCTACCATCCCTACAACTGCAGAAAAGGAAGAAGAAGTAGCTATTCTGACAGCGATTGAGCACTCGCTAGCAGACATGGTCACCTGAGCCACATCATCGACCATTCCGCCATCAGCAGGCGAGGCTAGTAGCTCCTAGGCCCCAGTGCCATCATCAGGGCAAATGGAGGTCACACCTCCACCCGTGGAGGTCACTCATCAGGCTGCGATCTCATGAGTCCCAGCCCCAGTATCAGAGGGTGACCCCACCACCATTCAGCAGGCTAACGACTCCCATAGCACTTAGAGCGCCCCAGGGATCCCCTAATACTCTATTTTTCATTTCTTATACATTGGGGACAATGCATGCTTTTCAGCTGGGGGTGGGATAGCCTTGTATATCTTTGATATATTTTTGTAATCCTGTACATTTTTTTTAGTGATCTTGGTGTATATAAGAAAATTTGTCTTCAACTCTTGTATATAATTGTGTTATCTTCGTACATATAAAAAAACCAAAAACATTTAGATAGTTTTATGCATGTACATCATTAGTAATTAGCAATGAATTCCCCTTGATTTTTCTTCGCGGGGTTCATTTCCAAGGGTGTAATAGTAGAACCATGGAAGTAGAATGAAACATTTTGACCAGTTTGGTGTGAATGTCTAGTTTCAAGCATGTAGGGCTGTAAATAACCTATACCCTTCCGTTGTTAAAAAAAAAAATATTGTTGATCGTTTGGGTGAACTTGAGGCTCGCTCTGTGACTCTATGCTTACTTAGAATGTTTCGAGTTGCCAAGTGTAAAACTATGTTGAGCCAAACAGTTCATGTGCCATGTTTGTTAGTTTTGTGTAAATAATTCTCGTAGTTACTTCTGTCATCAAGAACTTGCCCGGTTGGTCTTTCGATGCTCATGATAACTACATTTAGTTGGAGAAATGACCTTAGGTAGTCTTTGTGTTATTTGAAAACCCAGTTAACCTTTCAAGCTACCCATTGTATTGACATTATCACTAGTTACCCCATTTGAGCCTTTAACCTTTTCTTTGGTCACCCCATTACAAACCTTTCCCATTTTGTAAAATAATTCCCTCTTTTGAACCCGTCCCTCCTTGAACATTGAGAATGAAGCTAAAAGCCTAAGTTTGGGGTGTGGTGTCAAGTTGGAAATTGGTAAGGTTGTACAGTGAGTGTAAGAACCCATACCTCAAAGAGAAAAGAAAAAAAATATTTGTTTTTTTTCGAAATATGGAGCCTTAAAGAAAATTAGAGAGGTATTTAAGGTGGTTCAATGTTGGTAACTAGGAGCCAATGAGGGCTGTGTGGTTTGAAAAGAAACAAAGGACAACAAGAAAGAAAAATGTGAGTAGTGTTCTAGGAGGGTGTAGTCACTTGTACCCAAATGTTTATCCAACCCTTTCCTATGCCTATATTACAAGCTTAAAAAGTCCTTATGGGATCTCCAACAGAATGTTCTTGAATAGGCGGCGAATTAAAATAAGGGCAAGCTTATGGTATGATGTGTTGTAACACTTGAAACTCTTTGTGAGAGTGAGTGTGTTTGTGAATATGTCCCTTTTGTTGTCATTGTAAATATTTTGAGTTTTAGACTTTCTTTCTGGTGAGGGTATTTGAACTGTGAGGTCTAACAGAAGTTGAGCTTTTGAAGTCGAATGCAAAGGCACTCAGCTGAGAGTAACATTTTGTCAAATTGGTCGAGGCCCGAAGTTCACAAGTTGATCAGTTTCTTTGTAAATAGCAATGATTGTTCAGGAAGGGTAAATAAACAAAATTGCATGCTTGTAATACTGACGATTAACACCGTCCACGGTCATTATTGTTTCATGTCGTTTAATTGGAGTATAGAATAGGATAGAGCTGTTTTAGGTGCTTGAGGACAAGCACGAGTTTAAGTTGGGGGTGTTGATGTGCCGGAGTATTTCGGCACATTTAATACCAATTGCTTAGATTTTAGGTCGTTTTAAATGCAATTGTCTTTTATACTTATGTAATTTTGATGTTTTGCAGTGCATGAAGCTTGAGGACCCAAAAACATGGAAATGGAATCAAAAAGCAGAAGAAAGAGAAGAATGGGCAAAATGCGACCACATAGTTGAAAATGCAGACTGCAAATCCAACATATGCACCGCATAATGCCCAGGTGAATCATAGAGTCCAACAGTCACTGTGGCAAAATCCAAGTGAAGAAATGCGGTCAATTATGCGACCACATAACAGGTTTGCGGGCCGTATGATGGATCGCAAACCTCCTATAGAAGTGACTGAGAGCATAAATGCAATGACACAATGTCACGCCCCAACCTTTGGAGGCGTGACTGCCACTCGGTGCCATACTTGCCCGAGCGAACCACTCTGAAACTCATTCATGTATTTTGTAACTATCATGGGCCAACATGGCCACAATTCGTAATGTACAACTATAAGTAGGCAAACATTGTATTACTGAACAAATTTTAATATGAATACATATGGGCCGTCAAGTCCTCTAACATACTATACAAAATAAACCTCTATCTACAAAGCCTCTAAGATTATTTGACATCAAATGGGACAGGGTACTAGCATACCCATAAGTCTGTAGAAAAATTCGAACACGATGACTCGAATAAGGTGGAGTCTTACCGATCCTTCGCTGCATGCCAATCTTGTCTACTATGAAGGATCGTCAAACTGATTGTCTATACTTGCAGGCATGAATGCAACGTCCCCAACAAAAGAACGTCAATACGAATAATGTACTGAGTATGTAAGGCAGAACTGAAACATAATAATAAGTCAACATTAATTAAAGACATATAAGAATCAACCTGAATAGTGCCACCGTATATGCATACTTATTATACATACATATATAATGCTTCTCTTTGAGACTATTTCGATTATCCATATCGTATGATGCATGACATCCCAACTGATCACTGGTAACTACCCAACCGGCTGTAGCGTGATGGTAAATGCATGACTGCCCGACCGACTGTAGCTCGATGGTAAATGTATAACTGCCCAACCAGCCGTAGCTCGGTGGTAAATGAATATGCATGTCTGCGCAACCGACATTAAATAATGATACATAACTGCCCAACCGGTGGTACTGCCCGACCGGTCGTAGCACGGTGGTAAATTCATGAAGATGCATGTACATGTATCACTAAATTATAAACATTAACATCTATCATATACCTCAATAGGGACTTAGAGACATACTTATACATGCTTGACCACACCATAATGTGTACACTCAAATAATAGACAAGTAAGTTTAGCATGTACCTAAACCGCATTGAAAAGAGTAAAACAGATCTATTTGATACTTATTTTTGGGTACATTATGACTAATTTAAAGAATAAAACTGTCTTTATTGTGTCAGTTTATAAATATACCAAACCCTTGAACTGCACCGCTTCATCCAGGCATTGATAAAAATAAAAATCAGTTGCTTTTGAAGCTAAAATTTCTTATTTCAATAAGCATAAAATTTACATCTTATAAATTTAATCATAATACCAAATGAAATTACTACTCTTTGAAGGAATCAGCTGAAAGCTCCAACCTTCTGTTCCAACAGACATATAACATGCATTATCAACTAATTACTAACCCAAGGAGCCCGTGGTAAACCTGCTAAGAGTAGAACCACTAATGAAATATCGTTACGTTTACGTTTTGTTACTTGGATCATGCCAAAAGAAAGAAGGGATAGCCTTAACATACCTGAAGTAGGGAAAACTCCGTATAATACTCTTGGAAAAGATTGCACCGTACTCCTTTAGAACCGTAAAATTTCTAAAAATTCTCGTTGTTAAGTGTTGAATATCCGAAATTTATTGAAACGTTTGGTAAGGAGGCAACATTCTGGTTCTTGATAAAACTTCCTATTATCAATTCATTCTTATGTCCTAATGGTAGGAGATGGACTAAAATATTGAGTTGGGTATTATTGATTGTAGTAATGTGTATACAAGACCTATCTCCTCAGCTTCCAATTCAAGTGTTGTTGCAATAATATTTTCGTTGGAAGCCTTGTGGATTAAGTAGCTTATGTTCTCCAAGTATTTTGAACTTAGGAAAATGATATAAAAACGAGAATGGACATTCTGATTATTTGTCTAAAAAAAAAAACAGACAAGACTTGTAGTCAAGTCTTTACCTAGTAAATCCTAATTGCTCTTAGTTAGCCACCAAGGCATAAAATGACTAAGAATCATTCTTAGTCTTGTGGCTTTGTTCCACGTTTTTGGGGTGTAATTTATTAATTTTTATTCATTTATTAGCTAATTGGGTAATGTACCATTACTCGATAATTAACCAATTTCCTACATAATTTAAAAATTGTCTCAAATTACTTAAAATTTTACTTATTTTAATATACTTTGTAAACCTTATACATCATATTATCATGGCTATGTTGTACCATATAAAATAAATACATACACTATTATTTCATTAAAATATCCATGTAAAAATACATATATTTTCTCAACTTATAAATTTCGTAATCTCATATAAAGAGTAAATATTTTCGTACGTTTAATTCTTAAAATGGTAAAAAGATAACCTTCTTTTCTTGGGAGAAAATAATTTCTATCTTTACAATAAAGAAAATCTCATAAACTTTCGTATATTATGTGTGTAATTCATCATATCCGAAAATAGTAATAATGGTAACTATCCAAAATTATACTTATAAAACTTTTACTAAAATACTTCACTTAAAAAGAAAATACCATACTAACATAATAACTAACGGTATCAAGGTTGTAAACTTACAGAGTCTCATAATAATAATATCTTAAACCCTTAATAACCTCCTATAGACATAATCCCTTCGAACTCATGCAGATTTACTACAACATATCCTAATGCTAAGGTACGAGATGTAACTGTCACGGCACAAAATTCATAAGGTCGTGATAGCGCCGGACATCATTGTCAGGCAAGCCAATCATTAATTAATCGAAATAATTTCCGGTTTAAACATTTATGAAAATATTTCCTTGCACCTTACTACATATTAACTAAATAAAAATCTATTAAGTAAAATAATAGTTTAAATATTACACTTTAGCAAATATATCCGTACACATCCCAAAACCTGGTGTCACAAGTACATGAGCTATTTCTATGAATTTATACAATCATCACTAAGCCTGTCCAAAATACAAATTGGACTAGAAAATTTAAAATGAAAACAAATACAGAACGAGGGAGACCCTGCCAGCTGCAGATCGCCTACGGATGATGCAGCTCGCCTAAGTCTTCGAATCCTCCACATTGCTATGAAGTACACGTGCAATAAAGTGCACAACAAGTGTAGCATGAGTACAAAAAATAATGTGTACTCAGTAAGTCGCCCGCCTAACCCTAGAGAGGTAGTGACGATAGGTCAAATTAGATACTTGCTAAAGGTCAATTTGGAATATTCAAATATGACACTATGCATGATTATCATATGCAATTTATTAAAATCACGAATAAATATTATCAACTCCGTTCACATTTAACACTTTATATCTTCATCATATTAATAACGAATAATCAACATGGGTGATTAATCAAATAACAATTAATCAACGGGAATGAACAACTTCTTCCAAAATCTTTTAATAACTTTAAATTTCTATCATTCCAATTGACAACTTAAAATCCCAGGCCAGTAATCAAGAAAAAATCATGGCAACTACGCAGAAAATATCATGCGCAAGCAATGCCGAGGGTCGAACGGCGCGGACCAATAATAATAAACTGTGCACTGCCGAAGGGTCGAACGACTCAAACCATAGATGCATCTATCTGCCCCGCTCGCGAATCGATCATGCGACGCGGTTATACATGCAAATATAAAGGCTAGTCTGCTCGCGAATCATACATGCGACTCAGGTGCTCATATGTACACATATCCACATAATAAATCCGTATTTTTTTTTATCAAGAAAGAAGTTTTTCTCAGGAAAGTGGTAAAATCCTTCTTAAAGGAACATGAAATATAGTTTTTAAATTTTTGTTTTGAAACTCATTTGTCAAGTTTAATGATATTCCATAATATAACCCTACCAGGTATACAATTATCCACGGAGGAATTCATTCTCTTTCTAGATGGTTAATCAAAATGAACTCTAGTCTTCTTTTAGATATTCAGTTACGATTTCGATTATATTAGTAGTTTGATATTACAGGCAGGATTACAGGTACAACACGTAAGGCATGCTAGTGGGTCCTAGACTACCCGGACAAGGAATAGTAGTAGCTTCGCACGGACTCCCGTCACCTCGTGCATACGTAGCCCCCGAAGATAATAGCATATACTTAATTAATTCATCTATGGGGACGATTCCCCCTCAGAAAGTCAGAAAGGAGACTTACCTTGCTCCAAAATTCCATAACTGGCCTCCAAGCTCTTCCGATGACTTCAAACGGCGCACAACGCTCCGAAACTATCCAAACAACGACAAACCAATGAAAATATACTCTTATATTCGCAATAATTCAAAATTATATAATTTCCCAACTCCGCTCAGTGAAATGACCAAAATGCCCTCAGGCCCACGTGCCTGGAATCCAAAATTTCTCGAAGATACATTCTACCCATAGCTTTACTAGTTCAAATATATAATTTACACTAAATTCCATGCTCAAATTCGTGTCTAAAAATCCAAATTTCAATTTTCTAGGTTCTTTTAAGATTTCCCAATTTTCTACAAATTTCCATGTATAATTCATTCATATAATCTTGTATTTAACTTAAAAACGGGAGGAATTTACTTACCTAGACATTGCATGAAGAAATCCTCTCTTGAAGCTCCTCCAAAATCGACCAAAACAAGGAAGAAATGAAGAAATGGCCACAAATTTCGCCTATAAACTAATCTGCCTTGGCCCCAGCTACTCTCTGCATTCGCATGCCAACTAGTGCGTTCGCAGAGATTCCTCGAGCCAACACTCCACGATCACGGTCCCCTACATGCGTTCGCATAGGCCAAATGGCCCCCGGCTCCCTTTTTCTCTATGCGTTCGCACACCAGACCTGCATTCGCATAGCACAATCCAGCAGCCTTCAAAATTCCTTCTATGCGATCGAAAACATGTACCAGCGACCGCACAAGCCAAATCCAAGAAGCGTCCAAATATTTCTATGCGATCGCACACACACTCACGCGATCGCATGGAGTAAATACCTGTTGTACTAACACAAGAAAACCAGCAACCCTCTTAAGGAAACAAATCGATCCGTTGAGCATCCGAAACATGCCCGAGGCCCCCGAGACCTCAAGCAAAACTACCAACCATACCCAAAACCTCATTCGAACTTAGTCGAGCCTCGAAATCACATCAAACAACGCCGAAATCATGAATCGCAGCCCGATTTAAGCTTAATGAACTTAGAACTTTCAAACTTCCACATCCGATGCCGAAACCTATCAAATCATGTCCGATTGACCTCAAATTTTGCACAAAATTCATATTCGATGTTATGAACCTGCTCCAATTTCCGAAATCGCATTCCGACCCCTATATCAAAATTTCCACTTCTGGTCGGATTTCCCGAAAACCTTCAAGTTTCTATCTTTAGCCAAATGACTCCAAAGTGACATACGGACATCCAAATTCACTTCCGATCGCGCTCCCAACTCCAGAATCGCCATACGAAGCTATTCCTAGACTCGGAATCCTAAACGGACATCAAAATCACTGAAATGCACTTCAGGCCAAACTTAGGATATTCCTTCAAAAATGCTGACTTTCCACAATATGCATCAAAACGCTCCCGGCTTATCCAAAACCCGATCAAGACATATTCCCAAGTCCGAAATCATCATACGAACCTGCAAGAACTTTCAAATCCTTATTCGGAGGTTGTTTACTAAAAATTCCAATCTTAGTTGATTCTTCCAACTTAAGGCTTCTAAAATGTGAATTTTCTTTCCAAATCAACTCTAAACTTTCCGAAATTCAATTCCGACCACACCTACAAGTCATAATACCTGAAATGGAGTTGCTCACGACTTCAAACCGCTAAACGACGTGCTAGAGCTCAAAACGACCAGTCAGATCGTTATAGTAACATCATTCCCCCCTTTAGAAACATTTGTCCTCGAATGTTAACTCCTTGAGATTTTCAAAATTTTGTCTAGGATCTCCTCTGTATATTAAACTACAACCCAACCTCTATCTGAGCTCTGGACTATTCACAACCTTTTGTACTTGAGTATCTCATATTTTCTTCACCTTTACCTTACTAACCTTTCAATCTCGCATCTTATCTTCTATTTATTTTTCCCATAATCTCCCTTCCATATTACGCACCTCTAGTGCATACAGAAGTCGGTGGAAACTTTATACTGACTTCTTATGGCTCAGCTCTATGGCATGATCTGGAAACAAAGGAAGGGTAATATTTCCAAAATGCCCTATAGCCTCTCAATTACAAATGTGGCGCGCAACACACCCATAAGTGAAATTCTACTAGGCACGACTTTGTAGACTCCTTAGGACACGACCAACTCTGGTACAAGTTTTTCACGCCCCAACCTTGGGAGGCGTGGCTGACACCCGGTGCCGCACTGGCCCGAGTGAACCACTCTGAAACTCATTCATCCATTTTGTAACTATCATGGGCCAACATGGCCACAACTCGTAATGTACAACTATAAGTAGGCAATAGCTGTATTATTGAACAAATTTTAACATGAATACATATGGTCCGTCAAGTCCCCTAACATACTATACAAAATAAACCTCTGTCTACAAAGTCTCTAAGATTATTTGACATCAAATGGGACATGGTACAAGCCTATCCATAAGTCTGTAGCAAAATTCTGACACGATGACTCAAAGACTCGGCTGCACTTTGAATGAGGTGGAGTCTTACGGATCCTTCACTGAATGCCAATCTCGTCTACTATGGGGATCGTCAAATAGATAGTCTATACCTGCAGGCATGAATGCAGCGTCCCCAACAAAAGGACGTCAGTACGAATAATGTACTGAGTATGTAAGGCAGAACTGAAACATAATAATAAGTCAACATTAATTAAAGACATATAAGAATCAACCTGAATAGTGCCAACGTATATGCATACTTATTATACTTACATATATAATGCTTCTCTTTGAGACTATTTCTATTATTCATATGGTATGATGCATGACTGCCCAACTGATCAGTGGTAACTGCCCGACCGGTTGTAGTGTGGTGGTAAATGCATGACTGCCCGACCGGCCGTAGCTCGGAGGTAAATGTATAACTGCCCAACCAGTCGTAGCTCGGTGGTAAATGAATATGCATGTCTGCCCAACCGGCGGTAAATAATGATACATAACTACCCAACCAGTCGTACTGCCCGACCGGTCATAGCACGGTGGTAAATGCATGAAGATGCATGTACATGTATCACTATATTATAAACATTAACATCTATCATATACCTAAATAGGGACTTAGAGACATACTTAGACATGCTTGACCACACGATAATGTGTACACTCAAATAATAGACAAGTAAGTTTATCATGTACCTAAACCACATTGAAAAGAGTAAAACGTATCTATTTGATACCCATTTTTGGGTCCAGTATGACTAAGTTAAAGAATAAAACTGTCTTTATTGTGTCAGCTTATAAATATATTAAACCCTGGAACTGCACCGCTTTATCCAGGCATTGATAAAAATAAAAATCAATTGCTTTTGAAGCTAATTTCTTAATCGAAGCTCCACAATTATTAGAGCGAAAAAAAGAAGAAGCTAACATCTTATTCTCTAGTAACATCTTATTTCAATAAGCATAAAATTTACATCTTATAAATTTATCATAATACCAAATGCAATTACTACTCTTTGAAGGAATTAGCTGAAAGCTCCAACCTTCTATAACATGCATTATCAACTAACTACTAACCTAAGGAGTCCGTGGTAAATCTGCTAAGAGTAGAACTACTAATGGAATATTGTTGCATTTACGTTTCGTTACTTGGATCATGCCAAAAGAAAAAAGGGATAGCCTTAACATACCTGGAGTAAGGAAAATCCGTATAATACTCTTTGAGAAGATTGCACCGTACTCCTTTAGAACCGCAAAATTTCTAAAAATTCTCGTTGTTAAGTGTTGAATATCCGAAATTTGTTGTAACTTTTGGTAAGGAGGAAACATTCTGGTTCTTGATAAAACTTCCTATTATCAATTCATTCTCAAGTCCAAATGGTACGAGATGGACTAAAATAATGATTTGGGTATTATTGATTGTAGTAATGTGTATACAAGACCTATATCCTAAGCTTCCAATTCAAGTGTTGTTGTAATAATATTTTCGTTGGAAGCCTTGTGGATTATGTAGCTTATGTTCTACACGTATTTTGAACTTAAGAAGATGATATAGAAATGAGAATGGACATTCTGATTATTTGTCTAAAAGAAAAACATACAAGACTTGTAGTTAAGTCTTTACCTAGTAAATCCTAATTGCTCTTAGTTAGCCACCTAGGCATAGAATGACTAAGAATTTTCTTAGTCTTATGGCTTTGTTCCACGTTTTTGGGGTGTAATTTATTAATTTTTTATTCTCTTATTAGTTAATTGGGTAATGTCCCGTTACTCGATAATTAACCAATTTCTCACATTATTTAAAAATTGTCTCAAATTACTTAAATTTCTACTTATTTTTAATATACTTTATAAAATTTATACATCATATTATCATGGCTATGTTGTACCATATAAAATAAATACATACACTATTATCTCATTTAAACCTCCATGTAAAACTACATATATTTTCTCAACTTATAATTTTCCTAATTTCATATAAAAATTAAATATTTTCGTACGCTTAATTCTTAAAATGGTAAAAATATAACCTTCTTTTCTAGTGAGAAAATAATTTCTATCTTTATAATAAAGAAAATTTCATAAACTTTCATATATTATGTGTATAATTCACCATATCCGAATATTGTAATAATGGTAACTATAAAAAATTATACTTATAAAACTTTTACTAAAATACTTCACTTAAAAACAAAATACATACTGTCACGACCCCAGTTCTCCCTCCGTGAACATGTCGTGATGGCACCTAGTCCGTATAACTAGGTAAGCCTAACAATGCGGAAAAATGACACAACTTGCGGAATAATTAATTAAAACTGAACAACTAAAGAAAAACTGTATACATAAATGCCGCTTGGCATATACAACCCCAAACTAAATATTGCGGAAGTCTACAATATCACCCCAAAACCCGGAAACTCACGGGAAAACACATGCTAACATAAATATACTACATTGCTCTAACTCCAGAATGTCTAAACAACTGAAAGGAAGGAAAAGCTTTCCACTAAAGCTGGAATAAGATAGAGACTCCTGGTCTGCGGACGCGGCAGATGTACCTCGAAGTCTCTGCTAGATCTCTCAACCTCGGGGATAGTGCGCCTGGGTGGAGGTACCTGGATATGTACATGAAAACATGCTCAGGAAAGGGCATGAGTACACCACAGCGGTACTCAGTAAGTGCGGAGCCTAATCTCGGTCAGGTAGTGACGAGGAAGGTCAGAGCCTTACCTCAGGTTAAACCATGTAATAGGGATCTACAGTATGAAAAACAGACAGTAATAATGAATAAAGCAGTGAAGTAAGACATGTCAACAAGGCAATAATAAAACACAAGAAAAGAGTAGACACGGAATATGAACAACTCAATAACAATGGTAACAATGAGGATCTCCCAGGATACCGTCTTGTAGTCCTTTTCTCAACTTTCTAGTAGATCTCTCGAGATACCGTCCCGTAATCCCAAAGTAAATATGCAGGGGGATCTCCCGGGATACCGTCCCGTAGTCCCAAAGTAAATACGCAGGGGGATCTCCCAGGATACCGTCCGTAGTCCCAAAGTAAATATGTAGGGGATGTCCCGGGATACCGTCCCGTAGTCCCAAAGTAAATATGCAGGGGGATCTCCGGGGATACCGTCCCGTAGTCCCAAAGTAAATAGCAGGGGAATTTCCTGGGATACAGTCCCGTAGTCCCAAAGTAAATATGCAGGGGGATCTCCTAGGATACCGTCCCGTAGTCCCAAAGTAAATACGCAGCCACAACAAAGAGACATTCAGAAATAGAGTACAAAAATACAAGGTAACAAGTAGTTCTAGCCTAACATGCTTCACGTAGTACAATTAAAGCAACTTAAGCAATTAGGCAATTCAAGTCAACTAGGCATGCTTTTCTAAACTAACATAGGCTATAATTGCAAGTAGAATAAAGCAGGTAAGAAGAAACTTAGTCTAAATATTTAAAGTAAAATCGGATTTTCAACAATTAGCACAAGTACGCGCTCGTCACCTCACGTACAAGGCATTCAATTACCAAATATCACATCCTAAGGGGAAAGGTCCCCCACACAAGGTTAAACAAGCCACTTACCTCGAACCGGCTCAAAAATCCACTCGAAACCACACGTTTGCCACGGGCATCCGACTCCAAATGTCTCAATATATTTAAATAAATTTCATATCATAACCAACATCTCAAGCAACTGATTCTACTACTTAATTCAAAGTTATGGCGCGAAATTAGGTAAAATGACCAAACCGCCCCTTAGGCCAGCATCTCGGATTCGGATAAATTTTACATTTTGCAGGACCCTCGTACTCCCACGAGTCCAGCCATGGAAAATCTCTATAATCGGAGGTCAATCACCCACTCAAACCCTAATTTTGGAGAAACCTAAGTTCTACCTAAATCACTCAATTTCACCCATGGAAATCTTTGATTTTAAGTTGAAAACATGTTAAATGATGTTAATGATTGAAAGAATTGAGTAAAAAACAACTTACAAATGATTTGGAAGAAGTCTTGTTCTTGGAAAAATCGCCTAAGTGTGTTTGAGTTTGAGAAAATATGAAAAATGGTGTCAAAATTCGGTTTAAGTGCATTGCAGGCAACTGGTTGGCATGGGAATTGCGAACCCTTCAGAAATTCCCAGCTTTCGCATTTGCGATGGCAGACGTGGCATTTGCGAGCACCCTTCACATTTGCGAACTTCTTGGTCGCATTTGCGATCAGGCTTGCCAAGACCCACCTTCGCATTTGCGAGCTCGCATTTGCGATGCTGGCTTCGCAAATGGGAAGCCTGCAGATCAGTCGCACCAACAAATTTCCAAGATAAAAAATGCTATCCGTGGCCTATCAAAAACTCACCCGAGCCCTCGGGGCTCCAAACCAAATATACACACTACCTCAAAAACATTCTATGAACTTACCTGTGCGATCAAATCGCCAAAATAACATCATATTCATCGGATTAAGCCTCAAAATCCATGAATTCTATCAATTTTCATAAAACATCAAATTTTCCATTTTATGTTCGAAACACGTCAAACGAAATCCGTTTTCAACCAAACTTTACCTAAAGAACTTAAACCATATATAAGACCTATACCGGGTGCCAGAACCAAAATACGGACCCGATACCATCTCTTTCTAATCAGATTTTATTTTCAATTTCCTTAAATATTTTCAGAAAACAATTTTACTCAAAAATTCATTACTCGGGCTTGGGACCTCGGAATTTGATCCCGGGCATACGCAAAAGTCCCATATTTTCCTACGGACCCTCAAATCACGGGTCCGGGTCTGTTTACCCAAAATGTTGACCGAAGTCAAATTTATTCATTTTAATATCAAAACTTAGCATTTTCACAAAATTTCATATTTAATCTTTTCGGTTACGCGCCCGGACTACGCACGCAAATCGATGCAACCCTAAATGAGGTTTCCAACGCCTCAGAAGCACGTAATGGGTAAGAACACAAGTGATGACCCTTTGGGTCGTCACACATACTAACATAATAACTAACGGTATCAAGGTTGTAAACTTGCAGAGTCTCATAATAATAATATCTTAAACCCTCAATAACTTCCTAATAGGCATAATCCCTTCGAACTCATGTTGATTTACTACAACACATCCTAATGCTAAGGTACGGGATCTAACACACTATGCGGCCGCATACAAACAATGCGGACCGCATAAGTGGAATGTGGTGAGATTGAAGAGGATGCAGACCGCATATCTGTTATGCGACAGAAATAGGGTCACATATTTCACCTGGAAGGGCATTTTTGTCCGAAATTAGCCCCGAGTTTTAGCCCGCTATAAATAGATTTATTGGGGTTTTTTTGGGGGCATCTTGTCTGGAAAAAGATCTACAACCCAAAATTTGAATAGTCCCATATTTTGGAAGTTTCCAAGTGAAGAATCTTGCACTTTTGTAAGCATTTATGACATTTAATATTCCTTTGCTTTTGTATTTTAGCATGTGTGGCTAGTTTTAAATACTAAGGTTGTGGACCCTAAATGGGTGTAATGTCAGTGGGTGTTTAACATTGAATATATGTATAATGGTTGGTTGATATTTATTTACTTCTCATTCTTCATTTATTGTTAGTGGTTGCAAACATTAGCAAGCGCCATTATATTCTTTCTCTACTTGGAAAAGTGAGTTAGGATTTGGTATGAGTAAATATCAAATACTGAAGGTTTTAAACCTTGTTTAATTGAATCGCTTAGGAATAAGTGTATTTTATTTGGCATAAATTGATTACTCTTAATTGCAACTCTTTTATATTTGAAAAAATCATAAAGAGAAATACTATCCAACTATTGGAAAATATTGGGTAGTCATTTAGAAATCATTTGCATATCAAAATGACCTTCCATTAGAAATAGATCATATTAACACCGGTAGCATTACATTTCATTGAAGGGGACACAAGCTTGGTTTAGATAATCAAATTAATCACTACCTTATTTAATCATCCTTGTTATTAAATTACAATTCAATCTACTACAATACTTTTGTTACTCTAACGGAATAGAAAGACGAGTTAAGTTAAGATTCACACTACTCAAGTAAGCTTTTCACGCCTATTCCCTGTGGGATTTGACCCCAACCTCGTGGGGTTATTATATTTGACATCGATCGCTTTACACTATTTTAAGGTGTAATTTGAGCGTATCATGGAATACCTCCCAACCAAGGGTTTCTAGGTATCGATGGGTCTAGTTAAAATAGTAAAGAAGAGTTTGAGACAATGTGATGTCTCACTTGATGTTTGTTGGTTGATTTCCCAGTGCACACGCAAGTGTACGTGGTCGACAAGTAATATAGG
>ML434977.1:0-22864 GCA_005239525.1 Nicotiana knightiana | reverse complement strand
GGCGTTACCCAGGCGTTACACTCCAAACGCCTGGGTACCTGTTTCGGTGAACTCCGAGTTTTAATGGTTTTTAAGTGTTTCCAAGTAAGAATAGAAGTCTCTTACACGGTTAGGGTTTATCCCAACCATATAAATAGACCCAAGAACACATCCTTCAGGGAGGAGACGTTTTTGGAGAGCAAAGACACACACCACACTTGGAAAAGGCTTCTACTTATATTTTTTGGCATTTTACGGCCATAAAACCGAAATCCCACCCAATTCCAATTTTTTTCGTGTGCCGTGGGATGGAGCCAAAAAGGGATCGCCTAATATTTTTCCGGGACATCAAATACGACCTAAGGAACCATAGTCACCGTCGCGCTATGACAAAATTACATTTTTTGGCATTTTACGGCCTTAAAACCGGAATCCCGCCCCATTCCAATGTTTTTCATGTGCCGTGGGACAGAGCCGGAACAAGATCGCCTAACATTTATCCGGGACATCAAATACGACCGAAGGAACCATAGTCACCGCCCCTCCATGACTAAATTACATTTGGCATTTTATTGCCATAAAATCGGAATTTCGCCCGATTCTAATAACTTTCGTGTGTTGTGGCCCAAGCCCGACGCCGTGGGATGGAGCCGGAATCGGATCTCCTAATATATGTCCAAGACATCAAATATGACCTAAGGAACCATAGTCACCATCCCGCCATGAAAAAATTACATTTTTTGGCATTTTACGGCTTAAAACCGGAATCCCGCCCCATTCCAATGTTTTTCGTGTGCCGTGGAACGGAGCCGGAACAAGATCGCCTAATATTTCTCCCGGACATCAAATACGACCGAAGGAACCATAGTCACCATCCCGCCATGAAAAAATTACATTTTTTGGCATTTTACGGCTTAAAACCGGAATCCCGCCCCATTCCAATGTTTTTCGTGTGCCGTGGAACGGAGCCGGAACAAGATCGCCTAATATTTCTCCCGGACATCAAATACGACCGAAGGAACCATAGTCACCATCCCGCCATGAAAAAATTACATTTTTTGGCATTTTACGGCTTAAAACCGGAATCCCGCCCCATTCCAATGTTTTTCGTGTGCCGTGGAACGGAGCCGGAACAAGATCGCCTAATATTTCTCCCGGACATCAAATACGACCGAAGGAACCATAGTCACCATCCCGCCATGAAAAAATTACATTTTTTGGCATTTTACGGCTTAAAACCGGAATCCCGCCCCATTCCAATGTTTTTCGTGTGCCGTGGAACGGAGCCGGAACAAGATCGCCTAATATTTCTCCCGGACATCAAATACGACCGAAGGAACCATATTTACCGCCCCGCCATGAATAAATTACATTTTTTGGTATTTTACGGCCATAAAATCGGAATTACTCCCGATTCTAATAACTTTCGTGTGTTGTGGCCCAAGCCCGACGCCGTGGGATGGAGCCGGAATCGGATCGCCTAATATATGTACAAGACATCAAATACGACCTAAGGAACCATAGTCACCGCCCCTCCATGACCAAATTACATTTTTTGGCATTTTACGGCCATAAAACCAAAATTCCGCTAGATTCCACTATATTTCGTGTATCGTGGCCCAAGCGCGACGCCGTGGGACAAAGACGGAACTGGATCGCCTAATATTTGTCCGGGACATCAAATGCGATCTAAGGAACCATAGTCACCGCCCCTACATGACCAAATTACATTTTTTGTCATTTTATGGCCATAAAATCAGAATTCTGCTCGGTTCCACTATTTTTCGTGTGCCGTGGTCCAAGCCTGTCGTCGTGGGATGGAGCCAGAACCGGATTGCCAAATATTTGTCCGGGACATCAAATACGACCAAAGGAAACATAGTCACCTTGCACCATGAGTAAATTACATTTTTTGGCTTTTACGGTCATAAAATCGGAATTCTGCCCGATTCCACTATTTTTCGTGTGTCGTGGCCCAAGCCCGACGCTGTGGAAAGGAGCCAAAACCAGATCGCCTAATATTTTTCTGGGATATGAAATACGACCTAAGTAACCATAGTAACTGCCCTGCCATGGCCAAATTATATTTTCTGGCATTTTACGTCCACAAAATCGGAATTCCGCCTGATTCAAATATTTTTCGTGTGCCGTGGCCTATGACCGATGCCGTGGGATGGAGCCGGAATAGGATCGCCTAATATTTGTCTGGGACATCAAATATGACCTAAGGAACCATAGTCACCGCCCCTCCATGACCAAATTATATTTTTTTGGCATTTTACGGTCATAAAACCGAAAATCTGCCCGATTCTAATATTTTTCGTGTGTCGTGGCCCAAGCCGGACGCCGTTGGACGGAGCCGAAACCAGACCGCCTAATTTTGTCCGGGATATCAAATACGACCTAAGGAACCATATTCACCGTCCCTCCATGACCAAATTACATTTTTTGGAATTTTACGGCCATAAAACCGAAATCCCACCCAATTCCAATATTTTTCATGTGCCGCGGGATGGAGCCAAAAAAGGATCGCATAATATTTTTCCGGGACATCAAATACGACCTAAGGAACCATAGTCACCGTCCCTCCATGACAAAATTACATTTTTTGGCATTTTACGGCCTTAAAACCGGAATCCCGCCCCATTCCAATGTTTTTCGTGTACCGTGGCCCAAGCCTAATGTCGTGGGACGGAGCCGGAGCCGGAACAAGGTCGCGTAATATTTCGCCGGGACATCAAATACGATCGAAGGAACCATATTCACCGCCCCTCCATGACCAAATTACATTTTTTGGAATTTTACAGCCATAAAATCGGAATTCTGCCCGATTCTAATAATTTTCGTGTGTTGTGGCCCATGCCCGACGCCGTGGGATAGAGCCGGAATCAGATCGCCTAATATATGTCCAAGACATCAAATACGACCTAAAGAACCATAGTCACCGCCCCTCCATGACCAAATTACATTTTTTGGCATTTTACGGCCATAAAATCGGAATTTCGCTCGATCCCACTATATTTCGTGTGTCGTGGCCCAAGCGCATCGCCATGGGACGGAGCCGGAACTGGATAGCCTAATATTTTTCCGGGACATCAAATACGACATAATGAAACATAGTCACCACCGAGCCATGACCAAATTACATTTTTGGCGTTTTACGGCAATAAAACCGGAATTCCGCCCGATTCCACTATTTTTGTGTGCCGTGGCCCAAGCCCGACGCCGTGGGACGGAGCCAAAACTAGATCGCCTAATAGTTTTCCGGGCAATCAAATACGACCTAAGGAACCTTAGACATCGCCCCGCCATGACCAAATTACTTTTTTTGATATTTTACGGCCATAAAACCGGAATTCTGCTCGGTTCCAATATTTTTCGTGTGTCGTTGTCCAAGCTCGACGCCGTGGGATGGAGCCGGAACCGGGTCGCCTAATATTTATCTGAGACAGCAAATACGACCAAAGGAACATAGTCACCGCCGAGCCATGACCAAATTACACTTTTTGGAATTTATTGCCATAAAACCTATATTTTGCGCGATTAAAATATTTTTCGTGTGCCGTGGCGGAAGCCTGACGCCGTGGGACGAAGCCAGAACCGGATTGCCTAATATTTGTCCGGGACATCAAATGCGACCTAAGGAAGCATAGTCCCTGCCCCGCCATGTCCAAATTACAGTTTTTGGCATTTTACGGCCATAAAACCGGAATTCCACTATATTTCGTGTGCCGTGGTCCAAACCTAATGTCGTGGGATGGAGTCGAAACCAGATCGCCTAATAGTTGTCTGGGACATAAATTACGACCTAAGGAACCATAATCACCACTGCGCCATGACCAAATTACATTTTTTTGCTTTATACGGCCATAAAACTGGAATTCCACCCGATTCTACTATATTTCGTGTGTCGTGGCCCAAGCCCGACGCCGTGGGAGGGATCCAAGACCAGATCGCCTAATATTTGGCCGGGATACCAAATATGACCTAAGGAACCATAGTCACCGCCCCGCCATGACCAAATTACCCTTTAGTATTTTACGTCCATAAAATCGAAATTCTGCCCCATTAAAATATTTTTCGTGTGTCGTGGCCCAAGCCCGATGCCGTGGGACAGAGCCGGAACCGGATCACCTAATATTTGTCCGGGACAATAAATACGACCTAAGGAACCATAGTCACCGCCCTGCCATGACCAAATTACATTTTGTGGAATTTTATAGCCATAAAACCGAAATTCTGCCTAATTCAAATATTTTTCGTGCGCCGTAGCCCAAGCCCTACACCGTGGGACGTAGCCGGAACAAGATCTCCTAATATTTGTCCGGGACATCAAATGCGAGCAATGACCAAATTACATTTTTTGGCATTTTATGGCCATAAAACCGGAATTTTGCTCGATTCCAATATTTTTCGTGTGTCGTGGTCCAAGCCCGACGACGTGGGATGGGGCCAGAACCGGATTTCCTAGTATTTATCCGTGACATCAAATACGACCAAAGGAACCATAGTCACCACCAAGCCTTGGCCAAATTACATTTTTGGCATTTTATGGCCATAAAACCTAAATTCCGCCCGATTCCAATATTTTGAGTGTGCCGTGGCCCAAACCCGACGCCGTGGGATGGAGCCGGAAGTGGATCACCTAATATTTGTCCAGGACATCAAATGCGACCTAAGGAACCATTGCCACTGCCCCGCCATGACCAAATTATATTTTTTGGCAATTTACGGCCTTAAAACCAGTATTCCTCTAGATTCCACTATTTTTCGTGCGCCGTGGTCCAAGCCTGACGTCGTGGGATGGAGCCAGAACCGGATTGCCAAATATTTGTCTGGGACATCAAATACGACTTAAGGACCATACACCGGTGCGCCATGACTAAATTACATTTTTTGGCTTTTTACAACCATAAAACTGGAATTCCGCCCGATTTCACTATTTTTCGTGTGTCGTGGCCCAAGCCCGACGCCGTGGAAAGGAGCCAAAACCAGATCGCCTAATATTTTTCTGGGATATCCAATACGACCTAAGTAACCATAGTCACCGCCCCACCATGGCCAAATTACATTTTTTGGCATACGCCCACAAAATCAGAATTTCGCCTAATTCCAATATTTTTTGTGAGCCGTGGCCCAAGCCCGATGCCGTGGGACGGAGCCGGAACAGGATCGCCTAAAATTTTTCTGGGACATCAAATACGACCTAAGGAACCATAGTCACCGCCCAACCATGACTAAATTATATTTTATGGAATTTTATGGCGATAAAATCGAAATCCCACCCAATTCCAATATTATTCGTGTGCCGCGGGATGGAGCCAAAAAAGGATCGCCTAATATTTATCCGGGACATCAAGTACAACCTAAGGAACCATAGTCACCGTCCAGCCATGACAAAATTATATTTTTTGGCATTTTACGGCTTAAAACCGGAATCCCGCCCCATTCCAATATTTTTCGTGTGCCTTGGAATGGAGCCGAAACAAGATCGCCTAATATTTCTCCCGGACATCAAATATGACCGAAGGAACCATAGTCACCGCCCCGCTATGACTAAATTACATTTTTTGGTATTTTACAGCCATAAAATCGGAATTCCGCCCGATTGTAATAACTTTCATGTGTTTTGGCCCAAGCCCGACGCCGTGGGATGGAGCCGGAATCGAATCGTCTTATATATGTCCAAGACATCAAATACGACCTAAGGAACTATAGTCACCGCCCCTTCATGACCAAACTACATTTTTTGTCATTTTACGTCCATAAAACCGGAATTTCGCTCGATTCCACTATATTTCGTGTGACGTGGCCCAAGCGCGACGTCGTGGGACCGAGCCGGAACCGGATCCCCTAATATTTGTCCGGGACATCAAATACGACATAAGTAAACATAGTCACCACCGAGCCATGACCAAATTACATTTTTTGGCATTTTACGGCAATAAAACCTGAATTCCGGCCGATTCCAATATTTTTCGTGTGCCGTGGCACAAGCCCGACACTGTGGGACGGAGCCAGAATCGGATCGCCTAATATTTTTCCGGGACATCAAATACGACCTAAGGAACCATAGTCACCTCCTCTCCATGAACAAATTACATATTTTAGCATTTTATAGCCATAAAACCGGAATTCCGCCCGATTAAAATATTTTTCGTGTGCCGTGGCTCAAGCCCAACGCCATGGGACAGAGCATGAACAATATCTCTTAATATTTGTCCGTGACATTAAATGCGATCTAAGGAACCATAGTCACCACCCCTCCATGACCATATAATATTTTTTTTCATTTTATGGCCATAAAATCGGAATTCTGCTCGGTTCCAATATTTTTCGTGTGTCGTTGTTCAAGCCCGACGCCGTGGGACGTAACCGGAACCGAGTCGCCTAATATTTATCCTAGACATCTAATACGACCAAAGGAATCAAAGTCACCGCCGAGCCAAGACCAAATTACACTTTTTGACATTTTATGGCCATAAAACCTATATTTTGCCCGATTCAAATATATTTCGTGTGCCGTGGCCCAAGCCCGACGCTGTGGGACGAAGCCGGAACCGAATTTCCTAGTATTTGTCTGGGACATCAAATGCGACCTAAGGAACCATAGTCACTGCCCCGCCATGTCCAAATTACATTTTTTGGCATTTTACAGCCATAAAATCGGAATTCTGCTCAATTCCACTATTTTTCGTGTGTCGTGGTCCAAACCTGACGTCGTGGGGTGGAATCGAAACCGGATCGCCTAATATTTTTCTGGGACATCAAATACGTCCTAAGGAACCATAACCACCACTTCGCCATGACCAAATTACATTTTTTGGCTTTTTACGGCCATAAAAATGGAATTCGCCCCGATTCTACTATATTTCGTGTGTCGTGGCCCAAGCGCGACGCCGTGGGAGGGAGCCAAAACTATATCGCCAAATATTTGGCCGGGATATCAAATATGACTTAAGGAACCATAGTCACCACCCCGCCATGACCAAAATACCCTTTTTGGCATTTTACGTCCATAAAATCGAAATTCCGCCCGATTACAATATTTTTCATGTGTCGTGGCCCAAGCCCGATGCCGTGGGACGGAGCCAGAACCGGATCGCCTAATATTTTTCCGAGACAATA
This sequence comes from Nicotiana knightiana, assembly GCA_005239525.1. NCBI lineage: Eukaryota > Viridiplantae > Streptophyta > Magnoliopsida > Solanales > Solanaceae > Nicotiana > Nicotiana knightiana. The sequence continues at coordinate 15,757 of ML434977.1, read as the reverse complement.
AATACGACCTAAGGAACCATAGTCACCGCCCCGCCATGACCAAATTATATTTTTTTGGCATTTTACGGTCATAAAACCGGAAATCTGCCCGATTCTAATATTTTTCGTGTGCCGTGGCCCAAGCCTGACGCCGTTGGACATAGCCGGAACAGGATCTCCTAATATTTTTTCGGGACATCAACTGCGAGCAATGACCAAATTACATTTTTTGGCATTTTACGGCCATAAAACCGGAATTCTGCTCGATCCCAACACTTTTCTTGTATCGTGGTCCAAGCCTGACGCCGTGGGATGGAGCCGGAACCGGATTTCCTAGTATTTATCCGTGACATCAAATACGACCGAAGGAACCATAGTCACCACCGAGCCTTGGCCAAATTACATTTTTGGCATTTTATGGCCATAAAACCTAAATTCCGCCCGATTCCAATATTTTGAGTGTGCCGTGGCCCAAGCCTGACGCCATGGGATGGAGCCGGAACTGGATCACCTAATATTTTTCCAGGACATCAAATGCGACCTAAGGAACCATTCTCACTACCACGCCTTGACCAAATTTTTTTTGGCAATTTACGGCCTTAAAACCAGTATTCCGCTCGATTCCACTATTTTTCGTGTGCCGTGGTCCAAGCCTGACGTCGTGGGATGGAGCCAGAACCGTATCGCCAAATATTTGTCTGGGAAATCAAATAAAACTTAAGGAACCATAGTCACCGTTGCGCCATGACTAAATTAAATTTTTTGGCTTTTTACAGCCATAAAATCGGAATTCCGCCTGTTTCCAATATTTTTCGGTGCCGTGGCCCAATCCCGATGACGTGGGACGGAGCCGGAACAGGATCACCTAATATTTGTCCGTGACATCAAATACGACCTAAGTAACCATAGTCACCGCCCCTCCATGACCAAATTATATTTTTTGGCATTTTATGGCCATAAAACCGGAAATCTGCCCGATTCTAATATTTTTCGTGTGTCGTGGCCCAAGCCCGACGCTATTGGACGGAGCCGAAACCGGACCGCCTAATTTTTTCCGGGATATCAAATACGATCTAAGGAACCATAGTCACCACCCCTCCATGACCAAATTACATTTTTTGTCATTTTATGGCCATAAAACCGGAATTCTGCTCGGTTCCAATATTTTTCATATGTCGTTGTCCAAGCCCGATGCCGTGGGACAGAGCGGAACCGGGTCGCCTAATATTTATCTGAGACATCAAATATGACCAAAGGAATCATAGTCACCATCGAGCCATGACCAAACTACACTTTTTGGCATTTTATGGCCATAAAACCTGTACTTCGCCCGATTCCAATATTTTTCGTGTGCCGTAGCCCAAGCCCGACGCCGTGGGACGGAGCCGGAACCAAAACCGGATTGCCTAATATTTGTCCGGGACATAAGATGCAACCTAAGGAACCATATTCACTGCCCCGCCATGTCCAAATAATATATTTTGGCATTTTACGGCCATAAAACCGGAATTCCGCTCGATTCCACTATTTTTCGTGTGCCCGTGGTCCAAGCCTGACGTCGTGGGAGTGAGTCGAAACCGGATCGCCTAATATTTTTCTGGGACATCAAATACGACCTAAGGAACTATAATCACCACTGCGCCATGACCAAATTACATTTTTTGGCTTTTTACGGCCATAAAACCGGAATTCCGCCCGATTCCACTATATTTCGTGTGTCGTAGCCCAAGCCCGACGCCGTGGGAGGGAGCCAAAATCCGATCGCCTAATACTTGTTTGGGGATATCAAATATGACCTAAGGAACCATAGTCACCACCCTGCCATGACCAAATTATCCATTTTGGCATTTTACGTCCATAAAATCGAAATTTCGCCCGATTCCAATATTTTTCGTGTGTCATGGCGCAAGCCCGATGCCGTGGGACGGAGCCGGAATTGGATCACCTAATATTTGTCCGGGATAATAAATACGACCTAAGGAACCATAGTCACCGCCCCGCCATGACCAAATTACATTTTTTGGCATCTTATAGCCATAAAATCAGAATTCTGCCCGATTCAAATATTTTTCGTGTGCCATGGCCCAAGCTCGACGTTGTGGGACGGAGTCGGAACAAGATCTCCTAATATTTATCCATGACATCAAATGCGATCTAAGGAACCATAGTCACCGCCCTGCCATGACCAAATTACATTTTTTGGCATTTTAAAACCATAAAACCGGAATTCTGCTCGATTCCAATATTTTTCGTGTGTCGTGGTCCAAGCTCGACGTCGTGGGACGGAGCTGGAACCGGATCGCCTAATATTTATCGGTGACATCACATACAACCAAAGGAACCATAGTCACCGCCGAGCCATGGACAAATTACATTTTATGTCTATAAAACCTGAATTCCACCCGATTCCAATATTTTTCATGTGTCGTGGCCCAAACCCGACGCCGTGGGATGAAGCCGGAACCGGATCGCCTAATATTTGTCCGGGACATAAAATGCGACCTAAGGAACCATAGTCACTACCCCGCCATGACCATATTACATTTTTTGGCATTTTACTGCCATAAAACCAAAATTCCGCTCGACTCCACTATTTTTCGTGTGTCGTGGTCCAAGCCTGACGTCGTGGAATGGAGCCGGAACCGGATGACCTAATATTTGTCTGGGACATCAAATACAACCTAAGGAACCATAGTCATCGCTGCGTCATGACCAAATTACATTTTTTGGCTTTTTACGGCCCGATTCCACTATTTTTCGTATGCCGTGGGACGGAGCCAAAACCAGATCGCCTAATATTTATATGGGATATCAAATACGACCTAAGGAACCGTAGAAACCGCCCCGCCATGACCAAATTACATTTTTTGGCATTTTACGACCATAAAACCGAAATTCCGCCTGATTCCACTATTTTTCGTGTGCCGTGGTCCAAGCCCGACGTCGTGGGACGGAGTCGGAAGCGGATTGCCTAATATTTGTATGGGACATCAAATACGACCTAAGCAACCATAGTCACCACCGTGCCATGACCAAATTATATTTTTTGGCATTTTACGGCCATAAAACCAGAATTCTGCCTGATTCCACTATTTTTCATATGCCGTGGCCCAAGCTCGACACCGTGGGACAGAGCCAAAACCGGATTGCCTAATATTTATCCGGGATATCAAATACAACCTAAGAAACCGTAGACACTGCCCCGCCATGAACAAATTACATTTTTTGACATCTTACGGCCATAAAATCGGAATTCCGCCTGATTCCACTATTTTTCGTGTGCCGTGGCCCAAGCCTGACGCCGTGGGACGGAGTATAACCGGATTGCCTAATATTTGTCCGGTATATACTATACGACCTAAGGAACCATAGTCACCACCCCGCCATGAACTAATTACATTTTTTGGCCTTATACGTCCATAAAATAGGAATCCCGCCCGATTACAATATTTTCGTGTGTCATTTTCACGCCTGATGCCGTGGGAGGGAGCCGGAATCGGATCGCCTAATATTTTTCCAGTAAAATAAATATGACCTAAGGAACCATAGTCACCGCCCCGCCATGACCAAATTACATTTTGTGGAATTTTATAGCCATAAAATCGAAATTCTACCCGATTCAAATACTTTTTGTGTGTCGTGGCCCAAGCCCGACGCCGTGGGACGGAGCCAGAACAGGATCTCCTAATATTTGTCAGGGACATCAAATGCGAGCCATGACCAAACTACATTTTTTGGCACTTTACGGCCATAAAACAAGAATTTCGCTCGATTCAACTATACTTCGTGTGTCGTGGCCCAAGCGCGATGTCGTGGGACGTAGCCGGAACTGGATCGCCTAATATTTGTCCGGGACATATAATACGACCTAAATAAACATAGTCACCTCCGAGCCATGACCAAATTATATATTTTTTAAATTTTCCGGCCATAAAACATGAATTCCGCCCGATTCCGATATTTTTCGTGTGCCATGGCACAAGCTCGACGCCGTGGGACGAAGCCGGAACTGGATCGCCTAATATTTTTTTGGGATATCAAATACTACCTAAGGAACCATAGACACCGCCACTCCATGACCAAATTACATTTTTTTTGCATTTACGTCCATAAAATCGGAATTTCGCCCGATTCCAATATTTTTCGTGTGTCGTGGCCCAAGCCCGACGCCGTGGGCCGGAGCCGGAGCCGGATCGCCTAATATTTGTCCGGGACATCAAATACGACCTAAGGAACCATAGTCACCGCCCCGCCATGACCAAATTATAGTTTTGGCATTTTATGGCGATAAAACAGGAATTTCGCTCGATTCCACTATTTTTGTGTGCCGTGGTCCAAGCCCGACGTCATCGGACGGAGCCGGATCACCTAATATTTGTGTGGGACATCAAATTCGACCTATGGAACAATAGTCACCACCGCGCCATGACCAAATTACATTTTTGGCGTTTTACGGCAATAAAACCGGAATTCCGCCCGATTCCAGTATTTTTTGTGTGCCGTGGCCCAAGCCCGACGCCGTGGGACGGAGCCAAAACTAGATCGCCTAATAGTTTTCCGGGCAATCAAATACGACCTAAGGAACCATAGACATCGCCCCGCCATGACCAAATTACTTTTTTTGATATTTTACGGCCATAAAACCGAAATTCCGCTCGATTCCACTATTTTTTTTGTGTCGTGGTCCACGGGTGACGTCGTGGGACGGAGCCGAAACCGGATTGCCTAATATTTGTCTGGGATATCAAATACGACCTAAGGAATCATAGCCACCACCCCTCCATGATCAAATTACATTTTTGGCATTTTACGGCCATAAAAATTGAAATTACGCTCTATTCCACTCTTTTTCGTGTGTCTTGGCTCATGCCTGACGCCGTGGGACGTAGCCGGAGCCGGATCCGGATCGCCTAATATTTGTCCGGGACATCAAATACGACCTAAGGAACCATAGTCACCGCCCCGCCATGACCAAATTACAGTTTTGGCATTTTACGGCGATAAAATCGGAATTTCGCTCGATTCCACTATTTTTTGTGTGTCGTGGTCCAAGCCTGACGTTGTGGGACGGAGCCGGAACCGGATCACCTAATATTTGTGTGGGACATCAAATACGACCTATGGAACCATAGTCACCACCGCGCCATGACCAAATTACATTTTTTGGCATTTTACTGCCATAAAATCAGAACTTCGCCTGATTCTAATAACTTTCATGTGCTCTTGCCCAAGCCCGACACCGTGGGATGGAGCCGGAATCGGATCACCTAATATATGTCCAAGACATCAAATATGACCTAAGGAACCATAATCACCGCCCCTCTATGACCAAATTATATTTTTTGGCATTTTACGGCCATAAAATCGGAATTCCGCTCGATTCCACTATATTTCGTGTGTCGTGGCCCAAGCGCGACGCCGTGGGATGGAGCCAGAACTGGATCGCCTACTATTTTTCCGGGACATCAAATACGACATAAGGAAACATAGTAACCACTGAGCCTTGACCAAATTACATTTTTTGGCATTTTACGGCCATTAAACCTGAATTCCGCCCGATTCCAATATTTTTCGTGTGTCGTGGCACAAGCCTGACGCCGTGGGACGAAGCCAGAACCGGATCGCCTATTATTTTTCCGGGACATCAAATACGGCCTAAGGAACCATACTCACCGCCCCCCCATGACCAAATTATATTTTTTGGCATTTTATAGCCATAAAACCGGAATTCTGCCCGATTCAAATATTTTTCGTATGCCGTGGCCCAAGCCCGACGCCGTGGGACAGAGCAAAAATAAGATCTCCTAATATTTGTCCGGGACATTAAATGCGATCCAAGGAACCATAGTCACCACCCTGCCATGACCAAATTACATTTTTTGGCATTTTATAGCCATAAAATCAGAATTCTGCTCGGTTCTAATATTTTTCGTGTGTTGTTGTCCTAGACCGACGCCGTGGGACGGAGCCGGAACCGGGTCGCCTAATATTTATCCGAGACATCAAATACGACCAAAGGAACCATAGTCACCGCCTAGCCATGACCAAATAGCACTTTTTGGCATTTTACAACCATAAAACCTGTATTCTGCCCGATTCCAATATTTTTTCGTGTGCCGTGGCCCAAGCCCGACGCCGTGGGACGGAGTCTAAACCAGATCGCTTAATATTTATCGGGGACATCAATTATGACCAGAGGAACCATATTCATCGCCAGGCCAAATAACATAATTGGCATTTTATGGCCATATAACCTGAATTCCGCCCGATTCCAATATTTTTCGTATGTCGTGGCCCAAGCCCGACGCCGTGGGACGAAGCCTGAATCGGATTGCCTAATATTTTTCTGGTACATCAAATGCGACCTAAGGAACCATAGTCACTTCCCCGCCATGTACGAATTACATTTTTTGGCATTTTACGGCCATAAAACAAGAATTCCGCTCGACTCAACTATTTTTCGTGTGTCGTGGTCCAAGCTTGATGTCGTGGGATGGAACCGGAACCAGATCACCTAATATTTGTCTGGGACATAAAATACAACCTAAGCAACCATAGTCACCTCTGCGTCATGACCAAATTACATTTTTTGCCTTTTTACGGCCATAAAACCTGAATTTTGCCCAATTCCACTATTTTTCATGTGCCGTGGCCCAAGCCCGACGCCTTGGGAGGAAGCCAAAACCAGATCGCCTAGTATTTGTCCGCGATATCAAATATGACCTAAGGAACCATAGTCGCTGCCCCTCTATGACCAAATTATATTTTTTGGCATTTTACGTCTATAAAATCGAAATTCCGCTCGATTCCAATATTTTTTGTGTGTCGTGGCCCAAGCTCGATGCCGTGGGACGGAACCAAAACCGGATCGCCTAATATTTGTCCGGGATATCAAATATGACCTAAGGAACCATAGTCACCACCTCTCCATGACCAAATTACATTTTTTGGCATTTTACGGCCATAAAACCGGAATCCCGCCCCATTCCAATATTTTTCGTGTGCCGTTGCCCAAGCCTGACGCCGTGGGATGGAGCCGAAAAAGGATCGCCTAATATTTGTTTGGGATATCAAATACGACCTAAGGAACCATAGTCACTGCCCCTTCATGATCAAATTAAATTTTTGGCTTTTTACGGCCATAAAATCGCAATTCCGCCCGATTCCACTTTTTTTCGTGTGTCGAGGCCCAAGCCCGACGCCGTGGAAAGAAGCCAAAACCAGATCGTCTAATATTTGTCTGGGATATCAAATACGACCTAAGTAACCATAGTCACCGCCCCGCCATGGCCAAATTACATTTTCTGTCATTTTACGTCCACAAAATTGGAATTCCGCCTGATTCAAATATTTTTCGTGTGCCGTGGCCCAAGCCCGATGCCGTGGGATGGAGCCGGAATAGGATCGCCTAATATTTGTCTGGGACATCAAATACGACCTAAGGAACCATAGTTACCACCCTTCCATGACCAAATTATATTTTTTGTTATTTTACAACCATAAAATCGGAAATCTGCCCGATTCCAGTATTTTTCGTGTGCCGTGGCCCAAGCCCGACGTCGTTGGACGGAGCCGAAACCGGATCGCCTAATTTTTTCCGGGATATTAAATACGACCTAAGGAACCATAGTCACCATCCCGCCATGACCAAATTATATTTTTTGGCATTTTACGGCCATAAAACCGAAATCCCACCGAATTCCAATATTTTTCGTGTGCCGTGGGATGGAGCCAAAAAAAGATCGCCTAATATTTGTCTGGGAAATCAAATACGACCTAAGGAACCATAGTGTTGGTTCCAAATGCACATTCAATTATACGTGGTCGACAAGTAATATAGGATTTTAAGTCCAGATATCGTACCCACAGGGACTTGTGATTAACTATCAACTAAACTAAACTCAAACAAATATTTAACTAAAATTAATCTAAAATAGTAAATTAAGAGATTAAAGAGACAACTAACTTAAAGACGAATTCAATGTAATTTGATATTCTAGAGTTATGGGTTGGCAAACAATCCCGTTGAGTTTTCGACCTAAATCGTCTTATCTGATTTATTGATTGACGAGGTTAATATTGCTCGTAGCCTTCTCCCGAAGTACAACTCGCCTATTCAAGCTAACCTAATGCCTGTATTCCTATGAAATTAGGATTAACAAGAACGCATTTATAATTCCCGTATAATAACCAAGCAAGGAGATTAGGTATATTCCTATCCTAACCGCAAATCCGCTCCCCTTAAGGGTTAAGATCTTGATCTACCCAATCTTATGTGCAATCTAGAATTCCCTCTCCCGAGTTCAACCCTAGATTCATAGATAGTATTCAATTGGTGATCAAGCAATCAAATAATTAAGCGCAAGATTGAATAAATAAACCAATCAAGATAAAACAATAAGAACAATTGAAGCTTCAAACTACAACGTTCATGTAGCACCCAAAACTCTAGAACTAATAAACTATGAAATTAAAGGAAGAGAAGAGAAGAAAAACTAAGTAGAAGCCTCCTCCAAGCGTGGTGTGTGTTCCTCCACATCACCCCCCCCCCTTTTCAAGTTGTGTTTTTGGGTCTATTTATATGTTTGGGATAAACCCTAAACGTGTAGGAAACTTCTATTCCAACCGGGAAACACTTAAAACCTTCAAAACTCGGAATTGACCGGACAGGGACCCAGGCGTTAAGCCCCAAACGCCCCCTTAACGCCAGAGCAGGCCTGGCGTTAGGGCTCTAACGCCCCACTAACGCCAGGCATGCCCTGGCTTTAGGGGCCAAACGCCCCACTATAGCCCGGTTATAGCCCGGGTCACTCCTTTTCGACTCTTGAGCGTATTTTCGACGTTTATGCACCCATTTAGCTCGGTTTCCATCTTCAATTCACCTACACATGAAACAGACTCCATTATGCACATATAACGTGTATTTTTATTAGAAAAGCACATAAAATGCAAGGCATATAACGCTTTAAATCATGAATTCTAGCCACGCATCACATAGTCACCGTCCCGCAAAGACAAAATTACATTTTTTGGTATTTTACGGCCTTAAAACCGAAATCTCGCCCCATTCCAATGTTTTTCGTGTGCCGTGGCCCAAGCCTAATGCCGTGGGACGGATCCGGAACAAGATCGTCTAATATTTCTCCAGGATATCAAATACGACCGAAGGAACCATAGTCACCGCCCCGCCATGACCAAATTACATTTTTTGGCATTTTACGGCCATAAAATCGGAATTCCTCCCGATTCTAATAATTTTCGTGTGTTGTGGCCTAAGCCCGACGCCGTGGGATGGAGTCGGAATCGGATCGCCTAATATATGTCCAAGACATCAAATACGACCTAAGGAACCATAGTCACCGCCCCTCCATGACCAAATTACATTTTTTGGCATTTTACGGCCATAAAACCGGAATTTCGCTCCATTCCACTAAATTTTGTGTGTCGTGGCCCAAGCGTGACGCCGTGGGACGGAGCCGGAACTAGACAGGCTAATATTTGTCCGGGACATCAAATACGACATAAGGAAACATAGTCACCGCCGAGCCATGACCAAATTACATTTTTTTGGCATTTTACGGCAATAAAACCTGAATTCCGCCCGATTCCAATATTTTTCGTGTGCCGTGGCACAAGCCCGACACTGTGGGACGGAGCCGGAACCGGATCGCCTAATATTTTTCCGGGACATCAAATACGACATAAGGAAACATAGTCACCGCCGAGCCATGACCAAATTACATTTTTTTGGCATTTTACGGCAATAAAACCTGAATTCCGCCCGATTCCAATATTTTTCGTGTGCCGTGGCACAAGCCCGACACTGTGGGACGGAGCCGGAACCGGATCGCCTAATATTTTTCCGGGACATCAAATACGACCTATGGAACAATAGGCACCGCCCCTCCATGACCAAATTACATATTTTGGCATTTTATAGCCATAAAACCGGAATTCTGCCCGATTCAAATATTTTTCGTGTGTCGTGGCTCAAGCCCAACGCCGTGGGACTGAGCAAGAACAGGATCTCCTAATATCTTTCCGGGACATTAAATGCGATCTAAGTAACTATAGTCACCGCCCCTCCATGACCAAAATACATTTTTAGTCATTTTATGGCCATAAAACCGGAATTCTACTCGGTACCAGTATTTTTCGCGTGTCGTTGTCCAAGCCCGACGCCGTGGGACGGAGCCGGAACCGGGTCGCCTAATATTTATCCGAGACATCAAATACGACCAAAGGAATCATAGTCACTGCCGAGCCATGACCAAATTATACTTTTTGGCATTTTATGGCCATAAAACCTGTATTTTGCCCGATTCAAATATTTTTCGTCTGCCTTGGCCCAAGCCCGTCGCCGTGGGATGAAGCCGGAACCGGATTGCCTAATATTTTTTCGGGACATCAAATGCGACCTAAGGAACCATAGTCACTGCCCCACCATGTCCAAATTACATTTTTTGGCATTTTACGGTCATAAAACCGGAATTCCGCTCGATTCCACTATTTTTCGTGTGTTGTGGTCCAAACCTGACGTCGTGGGATGTAGTCGAAACCGGATCGCCTAATATTTGTCTGGGACATCAAATACGACCTAAGGAACCATAATCACAACTGCACCATCACCAAATTATATTTTTTGGCTTTTTACGGCCATAAAACTGGAATTCCACCCGATTCCACTACATTTCGTGTGTCGTGGCCCAAGCCTGACGCCGTGGGAGGGAGCCAAAACCAGATCTTTTTGGCACTTTACGTCCATAAAATCGAAATTCCGCCCGATTACAATATTTTTCGTGTGTTGTGGCCCAAGCCCGATGTCGTGGGACGGAGCTGGAACCGGATCGCCTAATATTTGTCCGAGACAATAAATATGACCTAAGGAACCATAGTCACTGCCCCGCCATGACCAAATTACATTTTTTGGAATTTTATAGCCATAAAACCGAAATTCTGCCCAATTCAAATATTTTTCATGCGCCGTAGCCCATCCCTACACCGTGGGACGTAGCCGAAATAGGATCTCCTAATATTTGTCCGGGACATCAAATGCGAGCAATGACCAAATTACATTTTTTGGTATTTTAAGGCCATTAAACTGGAATTCTTCTATAGTCCAATATTTTTCGTGTGCCTTGGTCCAAGCCCGACGCCGTGGGACGGAGCCGGAACCGAATTTCCTAGTATTTATCCGTGACATCAAATATGACCAAAGGAACCATAGTCACCGCCGAGCCTTGGCCAAATTACATCTTTTGGCATTTTATGGCCATAAAACCTAAATTTCGCCCGATTCCAGTATTTTGAGTGTGTCGTGGCCCAAGCCCGACGCCGTGGGATGGAGCCGGAACTGGATCACCTAATATTTGTCAAGGACATCAAATGCAACCCAAGGACCCATTGTCACTGCCCCTCCATGACCAAATTACATTTTTAGCAATTTACGGCCTTAAAACCAGTATTCCGCTCGATTCCACTATTTTTCGTGTGTCGTGGTCCAAGCCTGACGTCGTGGGATGGAGCCAGAACCGTATCGCCAAATATTTGTCTGGGACATCAAATACGACTTAAGGAACCATAGTCACCGTTGTGCCATGACTAAATTATATTTTTTGGCTATTTAAAGCCATAAAACTGGAATTCCGCCCGATTCCACTATTTTTCGTGTGTCGTGGCCCAAGCCCGACGCCGTGGAAAGGAGCCAAAACCAGATCGCCAAATATTTGTCCAGGATATCAAATACGACCTAAGTAACCATATTCACCGCCCTGCCATGGCCAAATTACATTTTTTGGTATTTTACGTCCACAAAATCGGAATTCCGCCTGATTCCAATATTTTTCGTGTGTCGTGGCCCAAGCCAGATGCCGTGGGACGGAGCCAGAACAGGATCGCCTAATATTTTTCTGGGACATTAAATACGACCTAAGGAACCATATTCACCACCCCGCCATGACCAAATTATATTTTTTGGCATTTTACGGCCATAAAACCGGAAATCTGCCCGATTCCAATATTTTTCGTATGCCATGGCCCAAGCCCGACGCCGTTGGACGGAGGCGAAACCGGGCCGCCTAATTTTTTCCGTGATATAAAAGACGACCTAAGGAACCATAGTCACCGTCCCGCCATGACCAAATTACATTTTTTGTGATTTTACGGCAATAAAACCGAAATCACACCCAATTCCAATATTTTTCGTGTGTCGTGGGATGGAGCCAAAAAAGGATCACCTAATATTTTTCTGGGACATCAAATACAACCTAAGGAACCATAGTCACCGTCCCTCCATGAAAAAACTACATTTTTTGGCATTTTACGGCTTTAAATCCGGAATCCCGCCCCATTCTAATATTTTTCGTGTGCCGTGGGACGGAGCCGGAACAAGATCGCCTAATATTTCTCCGGGACATCAAATTCGACCGAAGGAACCATAGTCATCGCCCGCCATTACCAAATTACATTTTTTGGAGTTTTAGGGCCATAAAATCGGAATTCCACCCGATTCTAATAATATTCATGTGTTGTGGCCCAAGCCCGACGCCGTGGGATGGAGCCGGAATCGGATCGCCTAATATATGTCCAAGACATCAAATACGACCTAAGGAACCATAGTTACCGCCCCTCCATGACCAAATTACTTTTTTTGGCATTTAACGGCCATAAAACCGGAATTCCGCTCGATTCCCCTATATTTCGTGTGTCGTGGCCCAAGTGCGACGCCGTGGGACGGAGCCGGAACTGGATCGCCTAATATATGTCCGGGACATCAAATATGATATAAGGAAACATAGTCACCGCCGAGCCATCACCAAATTATATTTTTTGGCATTTTACGGCAACAAAACCTGAATTCCGCCCGATTCCAATATTTTTCGTGTGCCGTGGCACAAGCCCGACACGGTGGGACGGAGACGGAACCAGATCGCCTAATATTTTTCCGGGACATCAAATACGACCTAAGGAACCATAGTCACCGCCCCTCTATGACCAAATTACATATTTTGGCATTTTATAGCAATAAAACAGGAATTCTGCCCGATTCAAATATTTTTCGTGTGTCGTGGCTTAAGCCCAACGCCGTGGGACGGAGCAAGAACAGGATCTCCTAATATTTGTTCGTGACATCAAATGCGATCTAAGGAACCATAGTCACCGACCCTACATGACCAAATTACATTTTTGTCATTTTATGGCCATAAAATCGGAATTCTGCTCGGTTCCAATATTTTTCATATGTCGTTGTTCAAGCCCGACGCCGTGGGACGGACCCAGAACCGGGTTGCCTAATATTTATCCGAGACATCAAATACGACCAAAGGAATCATAGTCACCGCCAAGCCATGACCAAATTACTATTTTTGGCATTTTATGGCCATAAAACCTGTACTTCGCCTGATTCCAATATTTTTCGTGTGTCGTGGCCCAAGCTCGACGCCGTGGGACGGAGCCGGAACCGGAACCGTATTGCCTAATATTTTTCCGAGACATCAAATGCGACCTAAGGAACTATAGTCACTGCCCCGCCATGTCCAAATTACATTTTTTGGCATTTTACGGCCATAAAATCGGAATTCCGCTCGATTCCACTATTTTTCGTGTGCCGTGGTCCAAGCCTGACATCGTGGGATGGAGTCGAAACCGGATCACCTAATATTTGTCTGGGACATCAAATACGACCTAAGGAACCATAATCACCACTACTCCATGACCAAATTACATTTTTTGGATTTTTACGGCCATAAAATTGGAATTCCGCCCGATTCCACTATATTTCGTGTGTGGCCCAAGCATGACGCCGTGTGAGGGAGCCAAAACCCGATAGACTAATATTTTTCCGGGGATATCAAACATGACCTAAGGAACCATAGTCACCACCCCGCCATGACAAAATTACCTTTTTTGGCATTTTACGTCCATAAAATTAAAATTCTGCCCGATTTCAATTTTTTTCGTGTCGTGGCGCAAGCCTGATGCCGTGGAATGGATCCGGAACCGGATCACCTAATATTTGTCCGGGACAATAAATACGACCTAAGGAACTGTCACACCTCCCTTTTCACCGGTAAGGCGTAATAAGAGAGTTTTTCCACTTTAAATGACATAATCAAAAATGGGATTATTTATTTATTTAGAGTCGCCACTTGAGATAATTATATGGTGTCCCAAGTCACCAGTTTAAATCCCAAATTGAGGAAATTTGACTCTGTTTAAATTGTCTGCGAACCAGAAATCCGGGTAAGGAATTCTGTTAACCCGGGAGAAGGTGTTAGGCACTCCCGAATTCCGTGGTTCTAGCACGGTCGCTTAATGATTAAACTTGGCCTAAATTGTTTAATTACTCACTTTTAGGATCTATATATATTTGTATTTTTAACGTTTCTTATTATTCGATTGTCTAAATAATTACCTCAATACGAGTCACGCGTACGTATACTCGTTTAGTTTGACGTGTCAAGAATCATGTCACGCGTATGATGCGAGACTAAATTGTCATAGTTTAACATGTGATATACCTTACTTTTATACGCATTAATGATAAAAAAATACACTTGTTATGTTCTTAATGGAGTTTATTTCATGTGTGGGTGAAGTGGAGATGGAAACGGAGCTAAAGGGATGCAAATACGTCGAAACATACGCGAAAGGAGACACCCGGGCGATAGNGCCTGGGTCCCCAGTTCGGCGAAAAACCGAGTTTTGACGAGTTTAAATGTTTTCCCAATTGAAATAGAGGTCTCCTACACGTTTAGGGTTTGTCCTAAACTTATAAATAGACTCCTAAAACACAACAAAAAAAAGGATTCCAAACACACTACACTTATGTACACAATTTTTAGCTCGCTAAAAATCATGTCACGCGTACGTGTACATAATTAATAGCACTTAATTACTTAAGAAAGACTCCAAAGCCGCGCAAACGCGTACCTTGATTTTATTTTTGAAAAAATCAGCACTTAAAGCAAGCTACAATGTTCATAAGTTGTTTTCCCAAAATTTGAGATTGACATGGATTTTTTGGGACATAAGTAAGTATGGTAAAGAAAGCGTGGGTTTGACCCCTAAATGTTAGTATAACCAATACATTACAAATGAACTCATTACTAATATTTTATTTCACATAATCTATCCAAGAAAATCACAAACTTGAACNACATGAATTAATCCAAAGCATGGCTACTGTCAGTGCTTCTGAAGCTTAGGCTAAGTCGAAAGTTTCTCTTATATCTGTTCAAGCACTAAACAAACTCGTGACTTATTATTGAAACAGGTGACACTTTACTTCACGCTAACATTGAATCAAAATCCAAAATTCAAATGCCAAACAACAGACGAAATCAAAGAACGATTTCACTTTCATATTAGTTTCAGTACGTACCTAAACAACAACGAATAAATCCTAAATCTGAAAATAAGATGATGAAACCCAGCCACAGATGAAGCAGAACCAGCAGCAACAGTCCTCAACTCAGCTTTAGAACAAAACTGTTCGAGCAAGAATTTCTCGAGCGGCGGTCTTCTTTTCTTTTTGCTTTTTCTCCTCTTTTCTTCTTTCCTTTTTCTTTTTCGTTTTTTTTTTTTCATTTCTTTCTTCCCTTTATTTTCTTTCTTTTCTTTTTCCTTCCGTTTTCTGTCTTTTTTTTTTTCTTTCTCTTTCAGAATGTCCTCCTCCTTTTTTGTTCTCTTTTTTTTTATATAGAAATTTTAGTAGTTTTTTTTTGTTGCATTTGGAGTGGGGAACATGGGTTTTGGAGTTGGAGGTTAGGGATGGTGG
>ML434974.1:16497-133611 GCA_005239525.1 Nicotiana knightiana | reverse complement strand
ATATATATATATATATATATATATATATATATATATATATATATATATATATATATATCATCCCCATGGAATCGTGCGAAATATTTGGAAAAAAAAAGCCAGTTCATATGAGGGTTTTTCTTCCCCTGATTTTGATTATGACAACCTCTTTGATGAAATCCACTATATTTATTTATATGCTTCGGTTACAGAGGGAACTTGCTAGTAGAGAGTTGAGTAAATGGTAAAGAGGGAAATTGTACCACGTAATCTGTACTTGTATGTCTTATGTATTTACATTGCTTTATATTAATTATTTTCTTTAGTGCACTTGATATTGTTGGACCTCTAGTAAGTGTCAAAGTCGATCTCTCGTCACTACTTCTTCGAGGTTACATAGGATACTTGCTGAGTACACGTTGTTTCCATACTCATACTGCACTTGCTATGCATTTTATTGCACAAGTACATTCATAGCTAGTGGCCATGCTGGACGCAGTGATGTGGCTGACCTGGAGACTTAGATGAGCTGCACCATCCCGAGACGACCCGTAGCCGGCAGAGTCTCCCTCAAACGTATTGTATTGTATTTTAATTTCCTTGTTCAGTTTGTACTCCGGACAAGTATTGTATTACATGTATACTTCTTTCTTAGAAATTTGCTCATGCACTTGTGACACGGGATTATGGGATAAATTTGGGATGTATTTTACTAAATGGATTGTTAAACCATCGTTATTTGCTTAGAGGATTTTAATTTTATTATTATGTAATGAAATGAAAAGTAACGATTTCAAAATGCTAAAATAGGAATTTAATGCAACTATTTAATGATTGGCTTGCCTGACAGTGGTGTTCGGCACCATCACGACCTCAATGGATTTTGGGTCGTGGCAATTCTACCACTAGACCATCTGGGAATCGAAGTTGGTCGGTTTCATAAAAAAATTAAAAAAATAAAATATTTTGAAAAAATGACCTACTGCGATCGGTTTTTCGGCTGGTTTTCTAACCGACCGAAGTCGGTCGGTTGGTCGGCCGCGATTAGTTTTAGCCTAATTTTTTGTTGTGATTTAAATATTCTTTTCATAAAATATTTTTGTCACACCTCATTTTTCTTAAAAGGGGGTAAGAGAGTTTTTCCAATCGAAGTGACATTAATCAAAATGGGATTATTTATTTATTCAGAGTCACCACTTGGGATAATTATATGGTGTCACAAGTCACCGGTTTATTTTAAATCGCAAATCGAGGAAGTTTGACTCCGTTTAAAGTCTGCGAAAACAGAAGACCGTGTAAGGAATTCTGTTAATACGAGAGAATGTGTTAGGCGTTCCCGGATTCTGTGGTTCTAGCACGGCCGATTAAGGATTCATACTTGGCTTATTTGATCTAATTACTCATTTTAGTACCTATATGTATTTATCCTTTACCGCTTTTAATTATTTGATTTATCTAAAGGATTACCTTAATGCGAGTTACGCGTACGTATACCCATTTAGTTTGGTGTGTCAAAAATATGTCACGCGTACGTGTACACAATTCACGACATTTTGGTTTATTTTTTAAAAAATAGTCAAAGTCGCGCGAACGCGTACCTTGGATTTATTTGAAAATCGAGATCACCTCATGCGAACATGTACACAATCACGATAGTAGTTTAAAATTAGTGCCTAAAATCATTTCTATGAGAAGAACTAAAGAATAATCATGTCAAACTTGATATAAGTGAACAATTACTTCAAATCCAAACCTGAATAAAGTAAATTTATAGCAAGGCAAAGCCATGGTTTAAATAATATGCAAACATTCTGCTAAAAAAATTATTATGATTACGAAAACTAAGATAGATAAATGATTATAAACTTCAACCAAACTCAAAGAGCACATGACATCATAGAAAATCTTTTATTTGTAGTGTATTTAATATATGTCCAAAAATCAACTAGTTTCTTAATGTACACTTAGCATTGTATCTTTATGATATCAAATATCATCTAACAGAAAAGGCCAATTCACAATTGAAAAGGAAAGCACCAATGAATCAACAAATCAAACAAAAATGAACCGAAAGCCCAAAGCAAGGACATATTCAAATAAAACCGACTTTGATTTTGGAACTCTGTTTATATGTGCTTTATATAGATGAATTTGAAGTAAAATTACAACAACTTAAAGATTGTGGAACCTTCAACCGGAAAATTTGCCATCGACTACGGAGAGGACCTCGCGGGCAACCTCGAAACTCAGCTGAACTTGGGGTTTTCTTTTTTGGCTATTTGATAGCTGACTGTTTTCTTGGATTGTTTTCATTGTTGGTTTTCAACTTTTCATGACTGAAAATGGGTGTCACGACCCAAATTTTCCTCTGTTGGGTATCGTGATGGCGCACTAGGTAAGCCTAATATTCATGGAATAACAACAATAATAATAAAATCTAATATTTTTCTAAAATAAATAATTCTTTATACATTACATATTCCCAAAACCCGATAGTTCAAGTCATAAGTTTTATAGAGTTTACTACAACTCCTAATCACAACTGTTTGGAAGTAAGCAAAAACAATGGAAATTCAAAATAGGAAGGTGACTCCGAAGCTTGCGAGCGCAACGACAGGTTTACCTTAAGTCTCCTCGGCAAGAGTCCGCACAACTACTAACGATCAATACATGGATCTGCACCAAAATGTGCAGAAGAGTAGTATGAGCACACCACAGCGGTGCCCAGTAAGTATCAAGACTAACCTTGGTGAAGTAGTGACGAGGACTAGTCAAGACCCAATGGTCTAATAAACTGAACAAGTATCAATATAGGAATAAAGGGGAAAATGATATACACATAAAGGCTACGCAATATAGCTAACAATACCGTGAATTCGATAAAGAGGGAAAAACAATAAGTATCAGCGGAAACCATGAAACAACAAAACGATTGAATTGAACACAAACAAATGTGGAATGTAAATATACAACATGGACATGAAATGTTTCAACAACTTCAAACACTTCTACGTCAAATTCGTAGTCATCTCTACGAGGTTTTGAACCTCGGACAAATCACCATTTATGGGTCCCAATATTCGAACACTAACACTTGCCATCTTGCGCCCTCATTCGAGTGCTAACTGCATGAACGACTTATGTGCCAATTGGGTCATCTCCACCCATACGGTAAGTACAACAAGAATATCTATACTTGACAACAACAAGGAGACCTAAATCCATTACTAGTACTTAACCAGGTGTATGCTTGTGAAGGTGTCCTGTCATGATTCAACAACCCATAAGTATAAGGAAAGAAAAGGGAAACACATACATTGTCATCTCACAAATTTCCACACAAATAAACTCACACCGTAAGTGTTCCAGTACACAATATCAACAACAAGGAACGCCCCCAGGCCAACACAAGTATCACAAACAATCCCTGATATAACCCACCTTGTCTCGCCACGTGTTCAATAGTAAAGTATATGCCCGCCTTGTTTCGCCACACGTGCATAAGCATGTTCCCACCTTATCTCGCAAATACGTAACCCATATATACATATCCCGCCTTGTCACGCCGCATGTGCAATATCAATAGAAAACACGGTATGGCAGAAACCTCGTGCAAACCCCTATATCAACAACCGCACTGTAGAAACCTCGTGCATCACAATATCCATAACAGCACGGCAGAAACCTCGTGCGTCACTATAACAAGTACAACCACAACAATTGACAATAATACAATATATGGTAGATACATCAATTCAAGAACCTTTGATCACAAGAAAAGCATGGCTAGTTCGCGAAGGATAAGCACAACAAAGAATTCTAGGCATAATAAGGACAACTCAACAAGGAAGAAAAAGAACAACATATTAGAGTCGCACCCAAATGCTCGGTTCAACAACAAGAAAACTCATACGAATCTGATAACTCCATATAAGGGAAAGTCAACTAAGGTATAGAATATCTAAAGTTCTTTTAAGGTTGAGCTGTTACGAGGATATTCAAGAATTTCACTTAAGGACAAGCAGCAAGAGAATAATCATAACTTCAGTTAAGACCAAAAATAATTAATGGATGAGATGAAGATAATTACAATTTGAGATAAGCAGTTAAGAGGACCTAGCATGACAATAAAAGGAGTAAAATCTTCAGATAAATCAATTAGGAGTCAAATAGGCAAGAGGAGTAAATCCAACGGTAAGAAATCCTACATTTAAGCAAGTAAAGATGAAACTAGATATTAGGAAATTCAATCATGTCGAGAACAACTCATACTCAACGAATATAAGGACCTAAGATTCCTGAAAGTCAATTTTCCACACATAAGTCTGAGCACGCACTCGTCACTTCGTGTCCACGGACTATAAACAACATAGAAGACTCAATCCTAAGGGGAAATTTGCCCACACAAAGTTAGGCAAGATACTTACTTCGAAGACGACAACCCGATACTCTAAACTGGGATTCTCGGGCGAAAAGAGCTTCGGACGGCTCAAATCCAACTAGAACAACTTCAAAACACACATAAATCATATAAGGGACTATTCCGAATAATAAATTTTCTATCTTTAAAAAAATATAAAAATCGACCCAAAAGTCGACACCCGGGCCCGCACCCTGGAACTCGTCAAATTTTACGAAATCTGAACACCCATTCCAACATGAGTTAAACCATACAAAAATTATCAAATTCGGATACCATTTCGTCCCTCAAATCATGAAATTTTGTTTTGAAAATTTTCTTCAAAAACCAACATTTTCCCTAACTAAGAACACAAGTTAAATGATAAAAACAAAGACTAATTCATGGAATATATTTATTTCTAGTGGCAGAACACTTACCTATTCGAACTTCGTGAAAAAACCCATTAAACATCGCCAAGAACCGAGCTCTAGAAGTCCAAATATGATAAAAATGGCCTAACCCTCGATTTTGAGTTATATTCTGTTTGCCCAGAAACTAAAGCATCGCGATCGCGAGAATTTGTATGCGATGGCGTAGAGGAAAATGTTATTGGACAAAAAAATGTTCTATGAAATCGCGAA
Source organism: Nicotiana knightiana (assembly GCA_005239525.1). Taxonomy (NCBI): domain Eukaryota; kingdom Viridiplantae; phylum Streptophyta; class Magnoliopsida; order Solanales; family Solanaceae; genus Nicotiana; species Nicotiana knightiana. Next base: position 128,589 of record ML434974.1, on the reverse strand, counting down.
GGAACTTATGCGATCGCATATAAGGGAAATAGTCACTGCCAAAATATGCACAGTGCATTCGCGAGCTTAAGAGTGCGATCGCAAAGGGAAGAAGAAATGGCCATTGACCAAACTGTTCTATGCGAACGCGGGGGTCGAGGTGCGAACGCATTGAAGGAAAACTGGGGGTGGGTTGCAGAACACTATGCGATCGCGTTCTCACATATGCAATCGCATAGAAGGGAAGACAAAAGCCAGAAGACAGAACAACAATTAGGTTTAGATGAAATTTGACCCGAACCCCATCTGAAACACACCTGAGGCCCCTGGGACCCCGTCTAAACACACAAACCAGTCATATATTCTAACACGGACTCGCTCGAGGTCTTGAGTCACATAAAACAACAACAAAATGAAGAATCAAACCAAAAATCAAACTTATAAATTTTCAAGTCTTCAAGTATCAAAACTTGTGCCGAAACCTATCAATTCAATCCGGAATGACGCCAAATTTTGCAGACAAGTCATAAATCACACAACGGACCTACAGACACTCTTAGAATTCCATTCAGAGTCTGATATCAAAATTTCACCTATCGGCTGAAATCGCCGTAATTCTAACTTTCGCCGAATTATGTCAGATTACTCTACGGGCCTCCAAAACCAATTTCGAATGCGCCCCTAAGTCCAGAATCACCATACGAAGTTGTTGACATCCCCCAAAACTTATTCAGAGGCCGTTTATACAAAACTCAAACCTCTGGTCAAACCTCACCACTTAAACTTCAAAAACTGAAATTTTTCCTTCCAATTCGACTTTGGATCATCCGGTAACTGAATTCAACCATGCACACAAGTCGTTATACACAATGTGAAGTTGTTCAAGACCTTGCGCCACTGAACGGAGCTTAAATTCTAAAAACGACCAGTCGGGTCGTTACATTCTCCCCTTCTTAAACAAACGTTCGTCCTCGAACGTGCCAAGATTCGCCTCAAACTCATCCAATCACTGAATGCACATTCCCAAAATACACCCACGGGTGATCCCAATCTACATAATCCTGACGACATCTTATCAACTGCTAATTAGCCTTTCTACTAACACTGATAAGCCTCAGACCTAAAATTCTCACCTTCTCTTCATTTCCACAAGACCCAATTCTAAATCCATATACGGTATCAGTCTCAACCAGCTATATCAACTCATGCCTACACCCACAAGGTACGACCACACAACATAACACATCACAGATAGGTCTTTACTAACACTTATGATCACAATAGCTGCTCGAAATCAACTCAGCACCGACAATTAGCCTCATATCCAATAGAACTCTGTTTCAAACCTCCATCACACTGATTAATAATGCAAGAAACACGAGGAACTCATACCTTGACACCCGAATCACCAAGCCACAACTGGCACCACCGGGCACACATCCCGCAAGCTAAAACTCAAGGAGCACAGAACGAAAATGACTGAATACGAAAAGAGAACACATAAGGAAACTATAAAACAAACCCGACAGGAACAACTCTCTATCAATGCTAACCTACAAAACCATATAACAAGGAAAGGATCAAAGCATATAAACGAATCACAAGGACCCCGTCCTGATGTAACTTTTATCACGATACACAACCCGGTTCAAACACTTCAAACACACAAAATCACGAGGGTTTCGCCCTCAACTCTAAATCACAAATAGGATATATATATCCCCCCAACTGGAAGTCTTCACTAGATCACTTCTTTCAATAAAATTACAACACGTGTTGGCCCCCACACAGGTGGAGCATAAGAATCACAGCTCGTAACCACTATACTCAAGAATCACATCAATCCTACCGTACTGGATAATAGGAATTTACTAATAGTCTCATATCTCTTAATAATGAATAGAAACAAACAATAGAAATGGGCTACCACTCACAGAATCTCCCGACAAGAGAAAACACGAAAATAAAGTGCAAAGCATTGTAACTCACTCATAAACGAAACAACAAATGAAGGAACTCGTCTCGACTAGCAGAGCTATAATGAATTACAAATGGTGCCCCTCTGTAACAAATCAAAACATACCTATACTATAACATCTGGCACAACGGCCTCCAGCCTACTGTACGAAACACATCAACGGGCCGGGTCTCCCCCTCTTGGGCGCCCTCTACTCACCTGAATGCCATGTTGTAAGACATCTACCCGGAGCTTGAGACAATCTCTCACCTTGTGGCTGATATCTCCACACTCAAAACAACCTCTCTGCTGATGTAGCTGTGGAAACTGTGTGGTACGAGTACTCTGAGACCCATGTGTACCTGAAACTCCATGTGAAGCCGGTAATGCAAATAGAACTGGCTGACCCACAAAACCTCTACCGTGTCGTACCCTTCCTCCATAGTAAGGACCAGTAGATCTCTCTAGCCTGCGAGACCTCATCACCTCTCTTCCCTCTCTCTCCTGACCTCGCCTGCCTTCCCTCTCACAGCCCGCATGACATCTCTCTCATGATCCAGCATGCCCTCAACTCCGCGAGCTATCCCTACCACCTGCTGAAATGAAACTTCCGACTCTAACTCCCGAGCCATGCTCAATCGAGTATCATGCATGAGGCCCTCAATGAATCTACCAACACGCTCTCTAACTATAGAAACCAAAGCAGGTGCGTGCCTGGCCAAATTACCCAATATGACATCATACTCTGATACTGACATAGTGCCCTAGCGCAGCCGCTCAAACTCCGCGTGCCATGCATCTCAGAGGGACTGAGGTACAAACTTGCTCAAGAACATCTTTGAAAACTGACCCCGTGTAAGTGAAGTTGACTCGGTGGGGATACCCAACTCATATGCCCGCCACCATAGATAAGCCGCTCCCTGAGCTGAAATGTAACGAAAGCAACCCCGCTCGTGTCCACAATACCCATAGTATGAATAATGTGGTGACACTCCTCCAGGAAACCATGGGCATCATCTGTCACCAATCCACTAAAGGTAGGAGGGTGGTACTTCTTGTACCTCTTAAGTCTAATTTGTTCTTCCTCAGATGCTGCTGCCCTAACCACAGGTGGAACCGGGACCACAAGTCGTGCTGCCATGACACCTGGAACCTGACCAACATGATCTCGCTACTATGGAGTGTGGGCGACAGGAGTCTGAGCTCCTCCCTTGCTCTGTGAGGTAGATGGTGTACCCGGAATCAAACCCGCCTGAGTCAAGGTACCAATCATATCCCAGAACTGTGCCAAGGTCTCCTGAAGTCCGGGTATAACAACAGGCGCCTCCGGTGCCTGCCCTCAATTAGAATTGCTGGCGGCTCCTCATCGGCTGCTCTGGCAGGTGCTCTAGCTGCGGCACGTGCCCCTCGTTGGCCTCTACCTCTACCTCTGCCCCTGGTGGAATCTGTTCCGGGGGTAACATCCTCAGGATCTGCAGCTCGCGTCCTCACCATCTGTGAGAGAATGGATTGATAATTTCAAACTTCAATATCAATGAACTCGCACGATAGGAATGAAGTTATCCTAATAGTTTTGTAGCCTCTCGAAGATAAGTACAGACGTCTCTGTACCAATCCGCAAGACTCCACTAAACTCGCTTATGACTCGTAGCACCTATGAACCTAGAGCTCTGATACCAACTTGTCACGACCCAAATTTCCCTCCATTTGGTATCGTGATGGCGCCTAGTCTTAAGGACTAGGTAAGCCTAATATTCATGGAATAACAACAATTATAATAAAATCTAATATTTTTCTAAAATAAACAATTCTTTGTATATTGCATATTCTCAAAACCCGGTAGTACAAGTCATAAGCTTTACAGAGTTTACTACAACTCCTAATTACAACAATTTTGAAGTAAGAAAAAAAATTGTAAATGCAAAATAGGAAGGTGACTCTAAAGCCTGCGAGCGCAACAACAGGTTTACCTTGAGTCTCCTCGGCAAGAGTCCACACAGCTACTAACGGTCAATACCTGGATCTGCACAAAAATGTGCAGAAGAGTAGTATGAGCACACCACAACGGTGCCTAGTAAGTATCAAGACTAACCTCGTTGTAGTGACGAGGACTAGTCAAGACACCCACTGGTCTAATAAGCTGAACAAGTATCAATATAGGAATAAAGGGGAAAATGATATACACATAAAGGCTACGCAATATAGCTAAATATACAGTGAATTCGATAAAGAAGGAAAAATAATAAGTATCCGCGGAAACTATGAAACAACACAAAGATTGAATCCAACACAAAAAAATCTGGAATGTAAATATACAACACGGACAGTAAATGTCTCAACAACTTAAATCACTTCTACATCAAATTCGCAGTCATCTCTACGAGGTTCTGAACCTTGGACAAATCACCATTTAGGGGTCCCAATATTCGAACCCTAACACTTGGCATCTTGCGCCCTCATTCGAGTGCTAACTGCACGGACGACTTATGTTCCAATTGGGTCATCTCCACCCATACGGTAAGTACAACAAATATATCTATATTTGACGACAACAAGGAGCCCTAAATCCATTACTAGTACTTAACCACGTGTATGCTTGTGCAGGTGTCCTAACATGATTCAACAACCCATAAGTATAAGGAAAGAAAAGGGCAACACGTACATTGTCATCTCACAAATTTCCACACGAATAAAATTACACCGTAAGTGTTCTAGTACATAATATCAATAACAAGGAATGCCCCCACGCCAACACAAGTATCACAAACAATCCCTGATATAACCAACCTTGTCTCGCCACGTGTTCAATAGTAAAGTATATGCCCGCGTTGTTTCGCCACACGTGCATAAGCATGTTTCCACCTTGTCTCGCAAATACGCAACCCATATATACATATCCCGCCTTGTCACGCCGCATGTGCAATATCAATAGAAAACACGGTATGGCAGAAACCTCGTGAAAACCCCTATATCAACAACCGCACTGTAGAAACCTCGTGCATCACAATATCCATAACAGCATGACAGAAACCTCGTGCGTCACTATAACAAGTACAACCACAACAATTGACAATAATACAAGATATGGTAGATACATCAATTTGGGAAATAGCCAAGGAACTTATGCGATCGCATATTTGGGAAATAGCCACTACCAAAATATGCACAGTGCGTTCGTGAGGTTAAGAGTGCAATCGCAAAGGGAAAAAAATGGCCATTGGCCAAACTTTTCTATGCGAACGCGGGGGTGGAGGTGCGAACACATTGTTGACCCGAACCCCATTCGAAACACACCTGAGGCCCCCGGGACCCCGTCTAAACACACAAACCAATCATATACCCTAACACGGACTCGCTCGAGGTCTTGAATCACATAAAACAACACCAAAATGACGAATCAAACAAAAAATCAAATTTCAAAATTTTCAAGTCTTCAAGTATCAAATCTCGTGCGGAAACCTATCAATTCAACCGAGAATGACGCCAAATTTAGCAGCCAAGTCATAAATGACACAACTGACCTACAGTGTCACGACCCAAAATCTATTAAGGTCGTGATGGCGCCGGACACCATCGCCAGGCAAGCCAATCACTAATTAGTTGAAATAAATTCTTGTTTTAACATTTTTGAAATCATTACCTTTAACATATTACGTAATAACCAAAAACAATCCGTTAAGTAAATACGACAGTTTAATATTGCATTTTTATAAAATACATCCCATACACATCCCAGAACCTGGTGTCACAAGTGCATGAGCAAATTCTAAAAATTTCACAAATACTACAAAGCTTGTCCGAAATACAAATTGGACAGGGAATTTAAAATGAAAATAAATACAATATGAGGGAGACTCTGTCAGCTGCGGATCGCTTCCGGATGATGCAACTCGCCTAAGTCTCCAAACCAGCCACATCACTATGAAAGTACCTGTGCAATAAAAGTGCACAACAAGTGTAGCATGAGTACGAAAACAACGTGTACTCAGTAAGTATCCCTCCTAACCTCAAAGAGGTAGTGACGAGAGGTCAATTTGACACTTGCTAGAGGTCAATTTAGTATAATAAAGTGAGACACTAAGCATGAATGTCATAGGCAATTTATTAAAATCAGGAATAAATAATATCAACCCTTCCACATTTAACACTTTAAGTCTTCGTCATTTGGATGATTTAATCAAATAAAAAATAATCAACGGGAAAGAACAACTTCTTCCAAAATTTTAATAACTTTAAATCTCGGTCATTTCATTCGACAACTTAAAATTTCCAGACCAGTAATCAGGCAAACTCACAGCAAATACGCAGTAAATATCATGCGCAAGCAATGCCGAGTGTCGAACGGCGCGAACCAACAATAATAAACTGTGCACTACCGAGGGTCAAACGACTCGAACCATAGATGCATCTATCTGCCCCACTCGCGAATCGATCAAGCGACGCAGTTATACATAAATACAGGGTTATCCTGCTCGCGAATTATACATGTGACTCAGGCACCCATAGATACCATATTCGCACAATAAGTCCACATTTTTATCCAGAAAGCAGTTATTCAGGAAAGTGGTAAAATTCTTCCTAAAGGAACACGAAAAATAGCATTTAAATCTTTGTTTTAAAACTCATTTGCCAAGTTAAATAATATTCAATAATATAACCTTATCAGGAATACAATTATCCACGGAGGAATCAATTCTCTTTAAATGATTAAGAAAGGTACACTCTAGTCTTCTTTAGGAAATAAATTATCGATTAAATAGCATTAACAGTCTAATATTATTGGCAGGATCACATGTACAACACATAAGGCATGCTATTGGGTCCTAGACTACCCGGATATGGCATAATAGTAGCTACGCACAGACTCCCGTCACCTCGTGCGTACGTAGACCCTGCAGATAGTAGCACATATTTAATTAGTTCACCTAGGGGGACAATTCCCCCTCACAAAGTTAGAAAGGAGACTTACCTCGCTCCGAAATTCCATAACTGGCTTCCAAGCCCTTCCGACGAATCCAATGGACACACAACGCCTCAAAACTATCCAAATAACGACAAACCAATGAAAATATACTCTAATATTTGCAACAATTCAGATTATATAATTTCCCAACTCCGCTTAGTGAATTGACCAAAATGCCCTCGGGCCCACGTGCCCGGATTCCAAAATTTCTCGAAGATATATCCTACCCATGAACTTACTAGCTCAAATATTTACTCAAACATTCATGCTCAATTCATGGCTAAAATCCAAATTACCAAATTTTCTAGGTTTTCTTCAAAATTCCCAATTTTCCAGAATTTTTCATGTTCAAATTCATTTCTAGACCATGCATTTAACTTAAAAAAGGAGTTGGAATAACTTACCTTGACATAGATGATGAAATTCCCCTCTTGAAGCTCTCCTAAAATCACCCCATCCATGAGAAATATGAGAGAAATGGCCAAAAATCTCAATTTTAAAACATTTCGCCCATGCCTATTTTCGCACCTGCGATCCAATCTTTGAACCTGCGCTCCCGCAGGTGCGCCCAAACTCCCGCACCTGCCGCGTCCTCAACTCTAGCCAAAACTCGCACCTGCGCCCCATTGTTTGCATCTGCTCCTTTGCAGGTGCGGAAATTACATCGCACCTGCGCTCCTAGCCAAGCCAGCAAATCGCGCACCTGCGGCGCCAAAGCCACACCTGCAGCTCTACACCTGCGGCTCCGCACCTGCGGCCAAAGCCTCGCAGGTGCGGTCGCACCAGACACCAGCAACTTCAGCTTTTCTCAACTTTAAATATTGATCCGTTAACCACCCGTAATCCACCCGAGACCCCCGGGACCCTATCCAATTAAACCAACCTATTCCAAAACATAATGTGGACCTGCTCGAGGCCTCAAATCACATCGAAACAATGGATCACAACTCAATTAATTCTTTATGAACTTAGAGATTTCAAACGTCCACCTCCGATGCCGAAACCTATCAAATCACGTCTGATTGACCCCAAATTTTTCACAGAAGTCATATTTGACATTACGGACCTGCTCCAACTTCCGAAATCGCATTCCGACCCGGATATCGAATATCCACTTCCGGCCGAATTTCTCAAAAACCTTCAAATTCCTATATTTATTCAAATGACTTCAAAATAACCTACGAACATCCGAATTCACTTACGATAACGCTCCCAACTCCAGAATCACCATACAGAGCTATTCCCAGGCTCGAAATCCCAAACGTACATCAATATCACTTAAATGTACTTCAAGCCAAACATAAGAAATTTTCTTCAAAATGCTAACTTCCACAATATACGCTGAAATGCTCCCTGGTGATCCAAAGCCCGATCCGGACATACGCCCAAGTCCAAAATCATCATACGAACCTGCAGGAACCTTCAAATCCTGATTCGGAGGTCGTTTCTCAAAATTCAAATCTTAGTTGATTCTTCCAACTTAAGGCTTCAAATTGAGAATTTTCTTCCTAAATTGACTCCAAACCACCTGAAATTCAGTTCCGACAACACCTACACGTCACAATACCCAAAACAAGCTGCTCATGACTTGAAACTGCTGAACGATGCGCTAGAGCTTAAAACGATCGGTCGGGTCGTTACATTCTTCCCCACTTAAACAAATGTTCGTCCTCTAATGTGCTAAGAACTGCTCTGGAGTTATCTGAAATCACTGTTTAACACCTCGAGCACCTGACCGTGCTACCACAACCCAGTTGAGTACATTAGCTTGATCAAATATTAAGATTGCTTCTTTTATCCATACAATAAGCTCAGAACCTAGTTCAAACACTTGAAATTTCTCTGCCAGACCTATTTCCAATATATAATTACCGTATCAACTACCAAACGAGGTACCAAAACATGAATGCATACTTTTGATGAATTTAGCGCCATACACCGCATATTTCATCATCCAATCACAATGACATTCCCTGAACCTTAATAGCCAAAATTTCACGAATCTTATGCTCCCAATGCACCTTATGATATATATATATATACATCCTGCTATAATGCTGGCGATACCACCATAACGGAGGAGATGTGTAGAAATTCATAACCAACTGCAGAGTTAACAAATCATTGAGTATCTCCTCTTGACTAGAATCATCACCTCATTACAAACCAATAAGGGTAACTGTCCTTTAATGTATTTCACATAATCTTATCGCGCTGATCCCTGATCCAATAATCTCGTCTCACCCAGTATGAACTGTTCAGACAACAAATCATCCCAGACATGACCAACAGTCTCACATGATACCACATCGCGCCAATAGGCCACAACTCGAACATGATACATAAGAAATGACTCAGGAAGGGAATACTCAACTCACGCAACTAATATGAACTTTCCTCAGAAAATAGGAAGTAAAACAGAGAAAATAGATATAGGGGACCGTACTCAACGTCACATTGTTGCGGTGTGCAACCCGATCCAAATAACATACACGTGGCGACGTGCCACCCAATTCACATATAAATTTTACATAAGAAAATACACACCGAGCTAAATTTCTCATTACCACAAAATATCGAACATTGGTCACAAGCACGCTAAGTGCATAATACCATCCTGGGGAGACTGATAAAGCCACAAGCTAAAAAATTCAAGCACAACTGAGTTGCGGTATATATATACACTCTGGATCTCAAGAGCTATCTTGCTCGCATAACATCATCACTACGCGATACTTCAACACATAAGAAGTTATCAAGCCGTTTCACAGCTCACACGGCACAATCATAATATCACATGAATTTGATGAAGACGGAACTACACTTGATATTCCAACACCCCTCCTTAAGGAGCGCTATACTGAAATGAACACAACTACCTCACATGAAGCCCATAATCCTATTTAAACCCATTCACACACTTCAAGTTGATTCTGCTCGCAATGAACTAGGCTGATAGCCTTACCTGGGTCCAAAATAACCTACTTCCTCTCATAACACGCAAGAACAACTATCATAGCTGAGACAACACCCCACAATCCACAACCAACTGGACCGAACGCCTTCCTGTCATAAATTTTCAAACAAGCAAGATTGCACTTCCTTACACTTGGTCTAAATCTTCAATCAATCAGGTGACTACCTCTCAGACTTATACCATCTTCCCGTGGTCACGCTCCCATGACCATCCACACAAGGTTTCAAGTCTGCACATCCACCACTGGCCACACTAACGTTGTAAAGCAAATCAAGAACCCATAACTAGAATGCAAAGCCTCTTCCACAGAATATCGATCTCAGGTGACACCGAAGATAACACCAGCTCACTCTGAACTTTCAAATCACTTTTTCTTGCTCATTAGAGCTCATGACATCCTTGTCAATACCGAACCACAACCTCGATTCCTCACTTCTAGTTACATACTGCTTACCGCACCTGTAACGACCCGACCATTTGTTTTTCATATTCGAACCTCGTTCCCCTAAATAAGACTTCCTGTAGCGGCTTTTAGTGATTCATGACTTGCAGGGATGGGTGGTTCGGGATTCGAAAGTGTATAGGGTAATATAGGAACACTTGGTTCCTTAAGATTTGGCTTTTAAGACCAAGTTTTACTTCGGTCAACATTCAGAGTAAACAACCTCGGAATCGGGTTTTGCCGATTCCAGTAGCTTCGTATGATGATTTCGGACTTGTACGTATGTCTGGAATGATTTTGCATGACCCGGGAGCGTTTCAACGCCAAATAGTGAAAATAGAATTTCCCTAAGTTCATAATTTGGTTTGGAACGTGTTTTTGAGATCGAGGTCCGAACAGAAGTCCGAGACTAGTAATAGTTCCGTTATGTCATTTATGACTTTCTTGAAAAATTTGGTGTCATTCTGAGTAGTATAGGTTGGTTCGGCGCATTGAAACCAAATTCAAGAACTTGAAAATTCTTAAGTTTGATTCTAGGGGTTTTGAGGAGTGATTTTGAGTTTTATCTTGGTTTTGGGTGTTCCGAAGGCTCAGCAAGTCCATAATATTATTTAGGACTTGTTGGTATAATTGCACGGGGGTTCGGGTGGGCCCTGGTTCCTCCCGGACACCAAAGGGGCCAAAAACCAGCAGTTTCAGCTGTTGGTGAACCAGGTTTGGTATGACCTCATGTGCGGTTGCCCAGATCGCAGGTGCGAGACCGCTCTTGCGGTCGAGGGCTCGCAGGTGCGACTCCTAGGAAGAAAGTCCTACCTTCGCAGGTGCGGACCCTTCTCCGCAGGAGTGGGTCCGCTGGTGCGGACTTTCTACCACAGGTGCGATCCTTTGGCTCCTTGCCAAAATCCGTAGGTGTGACTAATGGCTCGCAGGTGCGGGACCGCAGGTGCGGTTCTCGAGCCGCAGGTGCGAGGTCACTGAAGGCAGTGAGCCCATTTAATTTGGGACTTAACCATTTTTTCACCACTTTCTTCTCCTCCATTAACGATTTTGAGAGCTTTCAAGAGGGTGTTCGGCCTACCTACTCAAAGGTAAGTAATTTCCATTTAAATGTTAGTTTATTACAATAAAGCTTAGGTAGATTAACACCTAATTAATGGAAATCAAAAGGGGTTAGGGTGAAAACCTAGGGTTGATGAGATTTAGGGAATTGATGTAAAAACTATATATTAATGGCCTTTAGGCTATGGGTGAGTGTTTTCTTCGAAAATTTCCAGAATTCGAGCATGTGGGCCCGGGGGTGTACTTTGGGATTTCTTCAATAAAGATGAATTGGCTAAGCTAGTAAGAGAATTTCATACTTTTGAGTGTATATTCACGTATTTATATAATATTTGACTAGATTCGAGTCCTCGGGTGTAGAGTTTGGAGTTTCGGGCACGTTCTTGACCCAGGAAGTAGGTTCTACGTAAGGTGAGTCTCTTTTCTAACCTTGTAAGAGGTAATTTTTCCCATAGGTAACTACAAATGATTGAATTGTCCTTATTTGCGGGGGCTACGAACGCACGAGGTGACGAGAGTCCGTGCATAACTACTACTATGTTATGCCGGGTGGTCTTTAGGACTCACAAGCATGCTTATATGCCTTACTTGTATCCTTGCATGTATTCCTTGTCGATTATTATCCTTGAAACTAGCATGAGAAAATGGAAGGTTACACTTAATCTTGTTGTTCCCATGATTCTTGTTTTCCAAGTATGAACTCCATATTTCCTGAATTTCCTGAAAATTCTGTGTATTTACACGAGCACCCGTGTTGCATGTATTATTCGTGAGCGGGGTAGCCTTATATTATGTCAACCGCTTCGCACGATCGATTCGCGAGCGGGGTAATAGATGCATCTATGGTTTGAGCCGTTCAACCCTTCAGCAGTGCACATTTAAATTTTTGTGTCGCATCGGCTGTACGCCTCGGCATACTATATGCTATGTATTTGACTGAGAGTCTCATTAATATTGTCAAATGAATTGTTCTATGTGGTAGGGCGCTTTGGACTTGTATTAGTGTTGTTATTTGACACTTGCAGCAGGTGGTAGTTCATATACTTGATATTCCATGTCTACTTGATTTCCATAATTGCTAATACTGATTAAACCTGTTTAATTATATTATTGCTAATGACCCTAGTGAGTAATACGTCTACCTCTCGTCACAACTTCTTCGAGTTTAGATGTGATATTCACTGGGTACATATTTGGTTATATGTACTCATACTACATTTATGTACTTAATTGTACAGGTTTTGAGGTTGGTGCATCTGGTTATCATACTGGAGCACGATCTTGAGAGTACTTACTAGACTAGACTACACGGTGAGCTGCTCTTCCTGGCGTTTCTCAGCAGCACCGTGGAGTTTCTATTATTTTTGGATATTTTTGTATATCCCTTTCAGACAATTGTATATTTATTTTGTCTACTTTGTATATTCCACTAGTCGCCTGTGGACTTGTGACACTAGGTCTTGGCACGCGTAGTTGGGTTTTCTAATATTTTTGGCTACACTACATATGTTGGCAAACGATCTTTTGAGTTCATTTAATCAAGTTGCATCACTTGACCATTTTCATAAAATGATTCTAAATCTAAAATTTGTCAAGCACTTAAATATTTAAATAAGTAAAGTAATCTCGCTAGTAAACTAATGTTGGCTTTCCCGACTCCGATGTTGGGCGCCATCATGACCCGAGTTGGAATTTTGGTCGTGACAACATGGTATCAGAGCTCTAGGTTCACGTAGGTCTCACAAGTCACTGGCAAACCTAGTAGTCTTGCGGATCGATACGGAGACGTCTGTATTTATCTTCGGGAGGCTATAGGGTGTTAAGAAATATCTCTTTATTCATATTCTATCGTGCAGTTGATGGTCTTACTATATCTCATTCTTCTATTCTCTCACAGATGGAGAGGGCTCGGGCAGCTGATATTCCAGACCCGGGAGATGTCGCTACCCCTGCCGTTCGAGGCCGTGGCCGAGGTCGGGGGAGGGCACAGGCCCGAGTTAGGGGACGAGGGCATCCCAGAGTTTCTCCATTAGCACCTCCAGAGGATCCTATCATCGAGGAGCAAGACGAGATACCTCCAGCAGATCCTGCCCAGTAGATTTCATGACTGCACCAAGCTTTCACGAGATCATAGGCCGTCATGCGGTTCATGGACACTATGACCCAGGCTGGTTTATTTCCAGCAGATCCTGCCATTTCTTAGGCGGGAGGGGGAGCTTAGACCCCCACCGTCCAGGCCGCAGGTCATGCAACTGCATTACATCAGACTCCGGGTACTCTACCCGTGGGTGGAGCACAACTAGCAGTAGCAGCACCAGAGCTCATACCGGCTGCAGACGGCGATCTGCAGAAGCTACTTGATAGATGGACTCGATTGCACCCTCCTATCTTTGGAGGTTAGAAAGGCGAGGATGCTTAGGACTTTATTGATAGGTGCAGGGATAGACTGCACAACATGAGGATTTTGGAGTCCCATGGAGTCGACTTCACTACTTTCCAGCTAGAGGGCAGGTCCTGCAGATGGTGGCACTCATTTATCCTTGGTAGGCCAGAAGGTTGCTCTACTATCACATGGGAGCAGTTCACTTAGTTGTTCCTGGACATGTATATTCGACCCTCTGAGAGGGAAGAGCTGCGGTACCAGTTTGAGCAGCTGTAGCAGGGGCAGATGTCAGTGACAGACTATGAGGCCAGGTTTTCAGAGTTATCTCGCCACGCCCTTATGATTCTTCCTACAGATGCTGATAGAGTGCTGAGGTTTGTAGCTGGATTGCAGTCAGGTATTAGGGCCAACATGGCCCGAGAGGTGGAGATGGGTACTCCTTATCAGCTTGTGGTCGAGATAGCTTGCCGGATTGAGGGTTACCGATCGAGGCGCAGAGAGCAGGGTCAGCAGGACAAGAGAGCTAGATTTTCTGGAGATTATAGAGGTGCCCCATCCACGGTTAAAGGTGAGTTCGGTAGAGGCCAGCCCAGCAGGCCTCCATATTCATCTCCTCCACCACCTTCTCGTGGTGCTCCAGTGAGACCTTATTTCAGCACCATGCCGGAGAGTTCTTACCGCCCACCAGCTATTCAGGGTTCCTCCAGCGGGTATTCAGGTCATTAGGGGTCTCCTAGTCCTTACTTCAGTGCCATGCCAGAGATTCCTCATCGTCCCCCAGCTATTCAGGGTTCATCTTCAGGGCAACAGGCCATGCCTCCAGCAAGGTGTTACGAGTGTGGGGATTCAGGACATATGAGGAGGACTTGTGCCAGGCTTAGGGGAAAGGTCATTCAGCAGAGTTACCAGCCCGCACTCCCAGCACCGGCGCCCCGTCCACCTAGAGGTGGATGACAGGCTGGTAGAGGTCGTCCCAGTAGTGGAGGCCAGGCAGGGGGAGCTCAGCTAGCTCCTATTCAGTCCAGCGGAGGTCAGTCTTCAGGTACTCCAGCCAGATTCTATGCAATTCCGGCCCGAGCAGATGCAGTGGCCTCGGATGCCGTGATCACAGGTATTATTTCAATATGTGGTAGAGAGGCATCAGTGCTATGTGACCCAGGATCGACTTATTCATATGTGTCAGCCTTGTTTGCTTATTTTCTGGATGCTCCTCGTGAGTCCTTGGGTTCTCCTATATATGTATCCACTCCCGTTGGTGATTCTGTAATGGTAGACAGCATTTATCGGTGTTGTGTGATCACATTCTATGGGTTCGAAACTAGAGCGGACCTCCTATTTCTCGATATGGTTGATTTTGAGATTATCCTGGGCATGGATTGGCTATCTCCTCATCATGCCATCTTGGATTGCCATGCCAAGACGGTTACTTTGGCCATGCCTGAGTTGCCTAGGCTGGAGGGGAGAGGTTCCTCGGTTAGTGCAGCTAGTAGAGTTATTTCCTTCATGAAGGCTCGACATATGGTCGAGAAGGGTTGTTTGGTGTATCTTGCTTATGTGCGGGACACCACCTCCGAGTCTCCGACGATTGATTCAGTGCCGGTTGTTCGAGAATTTGCTGATGTATTCCCTTCAGACCTTCCAGGCATGCCTCTGAATCGTGATATTGATTTCTGCATTGATTTAGCTCCAGATACTCAGTCTATTTCCATTCCTCGTACTCTATGGCTCCTAAGGAGTTGAAGGAACAACTAGATGAGTTTTTAGCTAAGGGGTTTATCAGACCAAATGTATCACCGTGGGGTGCTCCAGTACTATTTGTGAAGAGGAAAGATGGGTCCATGCGCATGTGTATTGATTACCGCTAGCTGAACAAGGTCACCATCAAAAAAAAGTATCCATTGCCGCGGATTGATGATTTGTTTGACCAGTTGCAAGGTGCCAGGGTGTTTTCTAAGATAGACTTGAGATCGGGCTATCATCAGTTGAAGATTCGGGCCTCAGGTGTCCCGAAGACTGCTTTTCGTACGAGATATCGCTACTATGAGTTCCTGGTGATGTCCTTTGGTTTGACTAATGCTCCAGCAGAATTTATAGATTTGATGAATAGGGTGTTCAGGTCGTATATTGATTCTTTTGTTATCGTCTTCATTGATGACATCTTGATTTACTCACGTAGCCTGGGAGAACACGAGCATCATTTGAGAGTTGTGCTCCAGACTCTGGGAGAATAGAAGCTATATGCTAAGTTCTCCAAGTGTGAGTTTTGGTTGGATTCCGTGGCATTCTTGGGACATGTAGTATCCGGAGAGGGTATCAAGGTTGATCCTAGGAAGATTGAGGAAGTTCAGGGTTGGCCACGTCCTACAACATCTACAGAGATCAGGAGTTTCTTGGGTCTAGCAGGCTACTATCTGCGATTTCTGGAGGGATTTTCATCCATTGCAGCCCCATTGACCAGGTTGACTTAGAAGAATTCTCCATTTCGGTGGTCCGACGAGTGTGAGGTGAGCTTCCAGAAGCTCAAGACAACATTAACCTCAGCACTAGTTCTGGTATTGCCATCCGGTTCTAGGGTGTACACAGTGTATTGCGATGCTTCACGTGTTGGCTTATGGTGTGTGTTGATGCAGGAAGGGAGAGTTATTGCTTATGCTTCGCACCAGCTGAAGGTTCATGAGAAGAATTATCCGGTGCACGATTTGGATTTAGCGAAGATTGTTCACGCTCTTAAGATTTGGAGGCATTACTTGTATGAAGTGTCTTGTGAGGTTTATATAGAACACCACAACTTGCAACACTTGTTCAAGCAAAGAGATCTTAATTTGAGGCAGCGCAGGTGGCTTGAGTTGCTGAAGGATTATGATATCACCATCCTTTATCATCTGGCTAAGGCAAATGTAGTAGCAGATGCTTTGAGAAGGAAGGCAGAGAGTATGAGTAGTTTGGCTTTCATTGCAGCGGATGAGAGACCTCTATCCTTGGACATTCAGTCCCTGGCTAATCGCTTAGTGAGATTAGATCTTTCAGAGCCTCGCCGAGTTCTTGCACATGTAGTGGCTCAGTCTTCGTTATTGGGGGAGATTAAGGCTCGGCAGTATGATGATCCACGCTTGGCATAGCTACGGGAGACATTGGTTCAGGGTGGTGCCAAAGAGATTACCATTGGCGAGGATGGTGTTCTGAGACTTCAGGGTCGGTTGTGTGTTCCTAATGTTGATGGCTTGAGGCAGAGGATTCTAGAAGAAGCACACAATTCACGATATTCTGTTCATCATGGTTCTACGAAGATGTATAGTGATCTGAAGCAACATTTCTGGTGGAGGCGGATGAAGAAAGACATTGTGGATTATGTGGCTAAGTGTCTTAACTTCTAGCAGGTTAAGTATGAGCATCAGAGGGCAGGAGGCCTACTTCAGCAGATGCCCATTCCTGAGTGGAAGTGGGAGCGCATCACGATGGACTTCGTGGTTGGGTTGCCTCGGACCTTGCGGAAGGTTGATGCGGTTTGGGTCATTGTGGATAGATTGACCAAATCGGCGCATTTTATTCTGGTATGTACTACTTATACTTCTGAGAGGCTAGCCCAGATTTACATTCGAGAGATAGTCCGGCTGTATGGTGTGCCGATGTCCATTATATCAAATCGAGGTCCTCAGTTCACCTCACACTTCTGGAGAGCATTGCATAGAGAGATGGGTACTCAGATAGACCTCAACACAATATTTCATCCGCAGACTGATGGTCAATCGGAGCGTACGATTCAGATATTGGAGGACATGCTCAGAGCATGTGTGATTGATTTTGGGGGTCAGTGGGACCAGTTCTTGCCTTTGGCCGAGTTTTCTTACAATAATAGCTATCAGTCCATCATTGAGATGGCTCCATTGGAGGCTTTATATGGTCAGCGATGTCGTTCTCCTATCGGGTGGTTTGAGCCTGGCGAGGCTAAGTTATATGGCACGGACCTGGTGAGAGATGCTTTGGAGAAGGTGAAGTTAATTCAGGAGAGGCTCCGCACAGCACAGTCCAGACAGAAGAGCTACGTAGATCAGAGGGCACGTGATGTGTCATTTATGGAGGGAGATAAGGTTCTGCTGAAGGTTTCGTCGATGAAGGGAATTATGAGATTTGGGAAGAAGGGAAAGCTGAGCCCGAGGTTTATAGGTCCTTTCGAGGTATTGAGGCGTGTTGGAGAGGTTGCCTATGAGCTTGATCTACCTCCCCACTTATCGGGAGTCCATCTGGTCTTTCATGTATCCATGCTCCATAGGTATCACACAGATTTCTCTCACGTGGTTGACTTCAGCACTATTCAGTTGGATGAGAGATTGGGCTACGAGGAGGATCCTGTTTCCATTATTGACAGACAAGACCGCCAGTTAAGGTCTAAGAGAGTTTCAATGGTGAAGGTCCAGTGGAGAGGCCAACCAGTTGAGGAGGCGACTTGGGAGTCCGAGGAGGACATGCGGAGCGGATATCCACCCTTATTCAACACTTCAGGTATGATTCTAGACCCGTTCGAGGACGAACGTTTGTTTAAGAGGTGGAGAATGTAACGACCCGACCGGTTGTTTTTCGTATTCGAACCCCGTTCCCCTAAATAAGACTTCCTGTAGCGGCTTTGAGTGATTCATGACTTGCGGGGACGGGTGGTTCGGGATTCGGAAGTGTATAGGGTAATATAGGAACACTTGGTTCCTTAAGATTTGGCTTTTAAGACAAAGTTTTACTTCGGTCAACATTCAGAGTAAACGACCTCGAAATCGAGTTTTGCCGATTCCAGTAGCTTCGTATGATGATTTCGGACTTGTGCGTATGTCCGGAATGGGTTTTGGATGACCCGGGAGCGTTTCGACGCCAAATAGAGAAAATAAAATTTCCCTAAGTTCATAATTTGGTTTGAAACGTGTTTTTGAGTTATCGAGATCCAAACGGAATTCTGAGACTGGGAATAGTTCCGTTATGTCATTTACGAGTTTCTTGCAAAATTTGGTGTCATTACGAGTAGTATAGGTCAGTTCGGCGCATTGAAACCGAATTCAAGAACTTGAAAATTCTTAAGTTTGATTCTAGGGGATTTGAGGAGTGATTTTTAGTTTTAGCATGGTTTTGGGTTTTCCAAAGGCTCGAGCAAGTCCTTAATATGATTTAGGACTCGTTGGTGTAATTGCACGAGGGTTCGAGTGGGCCCAGGTACCTCCCGGACACCATACGGGGCCAAAAACCAGCAGTTTCAGCTGCTGGTGCACCAGGTCTGGTGTGACCGCAGGTGCGATTGACCAGATCGCAGGTGCGAGACCGCTCCTGCGGTCGAGGCCTCGCAAGTGCGACTCCTAGGAGGAAAGTCCTACCTTCGCAGGTGCGGACCCTTCTCCGCAGGAGCAGGTCCGCTGGTGCGGAATTTCTACCGCAGGTGCGATTCCCTGGCTCCTTGCCAAAATCCGTAGGTGTGACAAATGGCTCGCAGGTGCGGGACCGCATGTATGGTCATGGAGCCGCATGTGCAAGGTCACTGATGGCAGTGAGCCCATTTAATTTAGGACTTAACCATTTTTTCACCACTTTCTTCTCCTCCATTGATGATTTTGAGAGCTTTCAAGAGGGTGTTCGGCCTAGCTACTAAAAGGTAAGAAATTTCCATTTAAATGTTAGATTATTACACTAAATCTTAGGTATATTAACACCTAATTATTAGAAATAAAAAGGGGTTAGGGTGAAAACCTAGGGTTGATGAACTTTAGGGAATTTCACCACTTTTCTACCATGAAATCATGTAAAAACTATATATTAATGGCCCTTAGGCTATGAGTGAATGTTTTCTTCGAAAATTTCCGGAATCCGAGCATGTGGTCCCAGGGGTGTATTTTGGGATTTCTTCAATAAATATTCATTGGCTAAGCTAGTAAGTGAATTTCATACTTTTGAGTGTATATTGACGTATTTATATAATATTTGCCTAGATTCAAGTCCTCGTGTTTAGAGTTTGGAGTTTCGGGCGCGTTCTTGACCCGGGAAGTAGGTTCTATGTGAGGTGAGTCTCTTTTCTAACCTTTTAAGAGGGAATTGTCCCCATAGGTAATTATAAATGATTGAATTGTCCTTATTTGCGGGGGGCTACGCACGCACGCACGAGGTGATGAGAGTCCGTGCATAGCTACAACTATGTTATGCCGGGTAGTCTTTAGGACTCACAAGCATGCTTATATGCCTTACTTGTATCCCTGCATGTGTTCCTAGTCGATTATTATCCTTGAAACTAGCATGAGAAAATGGAAGGTTGCACTAAATCTTGTTGTTCCCATGATTCTTGTTTTCCAAGTATGAACTCCAAATTTCCTGAGTTTCCTGAAAATTCTGTGTATGTATGCGAGCACCCGTGTCGCATGTATGATTCGTGAGCGGGGTAGCCTTATATTATGTCAACCGCGTCACACGATCGATTCGCGACATATATGCATCTATGGTTCGAGCCATTCGACCCTTCGGCAGTGCAAATTTAAATTTTTGCGTCGCTTCGGCCGTACGCCTCGGCATACTATATGTTATGTATATGACTGAGAGTCTTATTAATATTCTCAAATGAATTGTTCTATGTGGTAGGGGGCTCTGTACTTGTATTAATGTTGTTATTTGACACTTGCGGTAGGTGGTAGTTCATATACTTGATATTCCATGTCTACTTGATTTCCATAATTGGTAATCCTAATTAAACCTATTTAATTATATTATTGCTAATCACCCTAGTGAGTAATACGTCTACCTCTCGTCACTACTTCTTCGAGTTTACACGGGATACTCACTAGGTATATATTTGTTTATATGTACTCATGCCATGCTTCTGTATTTAATTATACAGGTTCTGAGGTTGGTGCATCTGGTTATCATACCAGAGCGCGATCGTGAGAGTACTTACTGGACTAGACTACACGGTGAGTTGCTCCTCCCGGCGTTCCTCAACAGCACTGTGCAATTTCTATTATTTTTGTATATTTTTGTCTACCCCTTTCAGACAATTGTATATTTATTTTGTCTACTTTGTATTTCCACTAGTAGCATGTGAACTTGTGACAATAGGTCTTGGCACGCGTAGTTGGTTTTTCTAATATTTTTGGCTACACTACATATGTTGGCAAACGATCTTTTGAGTTCATTTAATCAAGTTGCATCAGTTGACCGTTTTCTTAAAATGATTCTAAATCTAAAATTTGTCAAGCACTTAAATATTTAAATAAGTAAAGTAATCTCTCTAGTAAACTGATTTCGGCTTGCCCGACTTCGGTGTTGGGCACCATCACGACCTGAGTTGGAATTTGGGTCGTGACAACACCTAACATGCCAATATGAGATAGCGCAAGAATTCCATCATAACTTCTGAACCACTAATAGGGTGAACACTTCATTGTATAGAAACCTTTTACTTACCTCAATTCAAGAGAACCACCACAAGGCACGAGTGAATTCCCACAATCACAATACATGCAAATCCTTAAGGAGTGGTCTGAACCATCATATACCTTCCGGGATCCGCCTACACCTGACAGGCCATAATACTTTTATGCTTCCAAATAAAATCTATTTCGACGGCCGACATGCCTCGCATACACCGGCACAACCCACATGCATAACTTAGTCACATCGAAGGAACTGATCACTGTCGTACATGTGCCATTTCAACCACGGCTAATCAATCTATCTTCTTTTAATCATCTTTAATTGCCTCATGAATAATAGTAACTTCCTTCAACTCATAGCAACTCAACCCTAACTCATCCCGAGTGACCTTGATTCACGAGACCATGCTGCCTAAATCCCGCAAGCCGTCTCATACCCTCCTGATAATCTTTCTACAACCCGAAGTTTATTTCTCTCACTCCTCCAATACTATCATGCACGCTGAAAATAACATAGAACACTCTAATCATTTTCCCTTTCTCAGGAATTATACTGCAAAACCTCGACTCTTAATCATACTGCTGCCTAAAACCCTTAAACGTCACATTCTTAACTTTCGAATTTATTAGGACCACTATTGAGAGTCACCCACTCTGACTGGCCCCAAATACAATCAACTCCAAGGCTCTTCTAGCACATGAACATCCTCTCAATGAAGTACATGACTGAGTCACTACCCTTATAACTTGCCTATGCCTTAAGCATAAATTCTGAATCTTTCAAAGCCTAACCCTGGTCCGACATGGCCAACTTTTGCACACATTCATCAAATCCCACACGCGATCACTATTTCACTCCTTTCCCCTTAGCTGAAACAACTTACCAACACGCCGACAATTCGCAACCCCATGGTTAAAAAGGGAACCACCGCCTG
This sequence comes from Nicotiana knightiana, assembly GCA_005239525.1. Taxonomy (NCBI): domain Eukaryota; kingdom Viridiplantae; phylum Streptophyta; class Magnoliopsida; order Solanales; family Solanaceae; genus Nicotiana; species Nicotiana knightiana. Next base: position 106,503 of record ML434974.1, on the reverse strand, counting down.
GCACTTTTCACATATCTTCCTTCATCGTATGCTGTCCAATTCAATATCATTCTCTGCAGCTCTTACACCAGTAGATCACCACGATTTCAAACTCTCCGAGGATCATCTTTCTCGAGCTGCCTTCATTAGAATTAACTATTTAGTCCTGAACCACCATGCACCACGATCTCTAACAACCGCTTCTTCAATACTACTTCACAACACTCTGACCCAATGCAACCGAATAAACCATAGCACCGACAGACTTAACACATTTTATTCGATCAATGACGATGATATTACACCACAGGTGAATATCCCACCTCACTTGAAAACACCAAGTCTTACTACTTTATCAACCCCAACCGGACCATTCATAATCCAAATGCCTTTCCTCTACCGGAACTAAAATACTAAAATCTCGAAATCACACTCTGAGAAGACCTCCCTTGAAACTATTCATCAGGACTCAACATATGGGCAAGCGTTTTATCATCATATCGACATCGCGATAACCAATCGCAAGCATCATAACAGTCTGATCATAACCTCAGGTCCTCAGAATCACAGATACTGAGCTGAAACAACATATTACCCTTGTGCAGGGCTACAACAACAACCCCAATCAATTACGCATGGGAAACATCTCGCATCATATCCGTAGCACCATTTCAATTCCTCAAATTCCTGATTCATAGCAAGCACTTCGCGAAGTATAAGATTGAGTAGAATGAAACATAGGCATAAGCCTTAAAGGAATCAAATTGCACGATGAGGAATAAAGAAGTGAAGTACTCCTAACAGCCCTGTAGCCTCTCGAAGATAAGTACAGACGTCTCCATACCGATCCGCAAGACTCTACTAGACTTGTTCATGACTCGTGAGACCTAAGGGAACCTAGTGCTCTTATACCATGTTGTCACGACCCAAAATATATTAAGGTCGTGATGGCGCCGGACACCATTGTCAGGCAAGCCAGTCACTAATTAGTTGAAATAAATTCTTGTTTTAACATTTTTGAAATAATTACCTTTAAATTATTACGTAATAACTAAACAAAAATCCGTTAAGTAAATACGACAATTTAATATTCTATTTTTATAAAATACATCCCATACACATCCCAGAACTCGGTGTCACAAGTGCATGAGCAAATTCTAAAAAGTTCACAGATACTACAAAGCTTTTCCGAAATACAAATTGGACACGGAATTTAAAATGAAAATAAATACAATACGAGGGAGACTCTGTCAGCTGCGGATCGACTCCGGATGATGCAGCTCGCCTAAGTTTCAAAACCAGCCACATCGCTATTAAAGTACTTGAATAAAAATGCACAGCAAGTGTAGCATGAGTACGAAAACAACGTGTACTCAGTAAGTATCACGCCTAACCTCAGAGAGGTAGTGACGAGAGGTCGCTTTGACACTTGCTAGAGGTCAATTTAGTATAATCAAGTGAGACACTAAGCTTGAATGTCATAGGCAATTTATTAAAATCAGGAATAAATAATATCAACCCTTCCACATTTAACACTTTAAATCTTCGTCATTTCAGTAACAAATAATCAAACATGGATGATTTAATCAAATAACAAATAATCAACGGGAAAGAACAACTTCTTCCAAAATTTTAATAACATTAAATGTCTGTCATTTCAGTCGACAACTTAAAATTTCCAGGCCAGTAATCAGGCAAAATCACAGCAAATACGCAGTAAATATCATGCGCAAGCATTGCCGAGGGTCGAACAGCGCAGACCAACAATAATAAACTGTGCCCCGCCGAGGGTCGAACGGCTTGATCCATAAATGCATCTATCTGTCCCGCTCGTGAATCGATCATGCGATGTGGTTATACTTAAATACAGGGTTATCCTGCTCGCGAATCATACATGCGACTCAGGCACCCATAGATACACATATTCACACAATAAGTCAACATTTTTATCAAGAAAGCAGTTACTCAAGAAAGTGGTAAAATTCTTCTTAAAGGAACACAAAAAATAACATTTAAATCTTTGTTTTGAAACTCATTTGCCAAGTTCAATAATATTAATTAATACAACCTTATCAGGCTCAATTTGTAGGACCGGGGAGAACACTCGCAGGCGTGCAGGCGTTTTGAGAGAGCGCAAAACTCATACAATTATCCACGGAGGAATCAATTCTCTTTCTAAATGATTAATAAAGGTACACTCTAGTCTTTTTTAGGAAATAAATTACAAATTCAATAGCATTAAGAGTCTAATATTATTATCAGGATCACATGTACAACACATAAGGCATGTTAGTGGGTCATAGACTACCCGGACATGGCATAATAGTAGCTACGCATGGACTCCCATCACCTCGCGTGTACGTAGACCTCGCAGATAATAGCACATATTTAATTAGTTCACCTAGGGGGACAATTCCCCCTCACAAAGTTAGAGAGGAGACTTACCTCGCTCCGAAATTCCATAACCGGCTTCCAAGCCGTTCCGACGATTCCAATGGATGCACAACTCCCCAAAACTATCAAAATAACGACAAGCCAATGAAAATATACTCTAATATTTGCAACAATTCAGATTATATAATTTCCCAACTCCGCACAGTGAATTGACCAATGGCCTACCCATGGCCTTACTAGCTTAAATATACAATTTACTCAAACATTCATGCTCAATTCGTGGCTAAAATCCAAATTACCAAATTTTCTAGGTTTTCTTAAAAATTCCAAATTTTCCACAAATTTTCATGTTCAAATCCATACCTAGACCATGCATTTAACTTAAAAAGGAGTTGGAATAACTTACCTTGACATAGATGATGAAATTCCTCTCTTGAAGCTCTCCTAAAATCGCCCCATCCATGAGAAATATGAGAGAAATGGCCAAAAATCTCGGTTTTAAAACATTCTGCCCAGGCCTATTTTTGCACCTGCGCTCCCGCAGGTGCACCCAAATTCCCGCACTTGCGGCTTCCTCAACTCCGGCCAAAACTCGCACCTGCACCCCATTGTCTGAATTTGCGCCTACACAGGTGCGGAAATTACATCGCACCTGCGCTCCAAGCCAAACCAGCAAATCTCACACCTGCGGCGCCAAAGCCTCGCAGATGCGGTCGCACCAGACACCAGCAACTTCAGCAACTTCAGCAACTTCAGCTTTCCTCAATTTCAAATATTGATCTGTTAACCACCCGAAATCCACCCGAGGCCCCCGAGACCCCGTCCAATTACACCAAACTGTTCCAAAACATAATGTGGTCCTGCACGAGGCCTCAAATCACATCAAATAACATTGAAACAGTGGATTGCAACTCAATTCAATCTTTATGAACTTAGAGATTTCAAACTTCCACCTCTGATGCCGAAACCTATCAAATCACGTATGATTGACCCCAAATTTTGCGCACAAGTCATATTTGACATTATGGACCAGCTCCAACTTCCGGAATTGCATTCCGACCCCGATATCAAATTTCCACTTCCGGTCAGATTTCTCAAAAACCTTGAAATTCCTATCTTTAGCCAAATGACTTAAAAATAACCTACGGACATCCGAATTCACTTCCAATCACGCTCCCAACTCCAGAATCACCATACGGAGCTATTCCCATGCTCAGAATCCCAAACGGACATCAATATCACTGAAATACAGTTCAAGCCAAACTTAGGAAATTTTCTTCAAAATGATGACTTTCACAAAATACGTCGAAACGCTCCTGGGTTATCCAAAGCCTGATCCGGACATACGCCCAAGTCCGAAATCATCATGCGAACCTGCATGAACCTTCAAATCCTTATTCAGAGGTCGTTTACTCAAAATTCTAACCTTAGTTGATTCCTCCAACTTAAGACTTCCGAATTGAGAATTAAAACTCCAAACCTCCTGAAATTCAGTTCTGACCACACCTACATGTCATAATACCTTAAACAAAGTTGCTCATGACTTCAAACCGCTGAACGACGCACTAGAGCTCAAAATGACCGGTCGGGTCGTTACATACATCCACTCTCAAAATTCCATTCCGAGCCCGATATCAAAATTTCACCTATCACCCGAAATCGCCGAAATTTTAACTTTCGCCGAATTACCTCAGATTACTCTACGGGCCTCCAAAACCAATTTCGGATGCGCCCCTAAGTCCAAAATTACCATACGCAGCTGTTGACATCACCCAAAACTCATTCAGAGGCCGTTTATACAAAAGTTAAACCTATGGTCAAACCTTACCTCTTAAACTTCCAAAACTGAAAGATTTCTTTCCAATTCGACTCCGGATCATCTAGTAACTGAATTCGACAATGCACATAAGTCGGTATACACAATGTGAAGCTGTTCAAGACCTTATGCCACCGACTGAGCTTAAATTATCAAAACGACCAGTCGGGTCGTTACAGTGTATGACTTCTTTAGCTGTATTTAAGGCTTAATATTGGGGGGCTTGTTTGCGGCTAATTTGAGTGATTTTTTGGTTGAGGGTGGTGGCTGAAAGATAGAGGAGACGAGTCGTTGGTGTTAGCTTTTCCGGATGGATGCCGGCAGCTATGAGGTTTAAAGTCTCTGAGGTTTAAAGGGTTTAAATAGTGTTGCTGATGAAGCTTCCCTCTTAGGTGATTAGGAATTAAGGTCCTTTTCTCATATTTTAATGGAAGTGAAGGTCGTTTCTTTGAAGAAAGCAGCTTCCGTCCTATCTTTTAGGGAACTTTTTTCTTGCTCTTTTTTGTGTGTATATATAGGAGTAGGTATAGGGATTAATTGGTGGCCAAGAAAAAGACTGTGTATGGGCATGTGTTATAAGGAGCATGTGAGTTTGTTACAAAAGATATGGAAGAATCTTGCCACATGGAAATGACTCATTAGTAAAAATAAATATCAAGAACATATAATTTTTTGTGATTTTTAATTTTCTTAAATAAAACCTACTAAAAATGAAATAGAGGTAAAAATATGTATATTAAAATCAAATAATATTTACATGCTAAAAAGTGGTGAAAATGTTTATTTTGGTCAAAAATTAGGTGCTCACAACATGGCCCTCTTTGCTTGGAAACATGAAGTGTTTTCAGGTAAAGACAAGGTGAGCCATATGACTAATTTTTTGTTAAACCTTTATTCAAAAGGGAAAATAAACAAAGGAAAGGGTGCAACCGAGTCCTGGTTTTGGACAGCCTACATATCCCGAGTTATAAGGGAATTAGGTTGCGTGTAGTTCAAGAAGAATGATGGAGTGATGAGTTCGAGAGTTGAGCGGGGTTCCGTCGAGGCTCCGTACCGCGGTCCCGTTATTACATCAAAATCAAAAATGTAAAACAACTAAACAAGCCTATCAGCTATGAGTTACAAGATTCCTATCTTTGAGTCTTCTAAAGCTTGATCTTGAGTCTTGAAAGGTTCTTCATTCAGACTTTTGATTTGAATCTTGATGCTTGTTAGCTGCAGGAGCTAGCTCATTCTTCTTCAGGTTTTTGGATCAAGACGGGACATGCAGAGCTTGTGGCTTCAGTCATGTATTGAACAGTCCACATTTTTCTCCGCTTCTGCACTTGGATTCAATGTCTTGCTTTTCTTTTCTTTTCTTTGGATCGCGACATCTTCTTTTGGTCATCTCAAAAGCTGTGCCTCGAGGTATAACCTGCTCCGGCACCAAAACAAACGAACGAAATTTTTCTGCCCCAGTTTTCACTAGGAAAAATTTGTGAGGTATTTGCAACAAAACTCTATACTACTTCATTATTGAAAGCAATATAAGGACGGGAGTTGTGTACCCGGAGGAAACATAGACTAGGGAGTGAAGACCCTATGTCTAAAATAAAATCAACTACGGATTGAAGACCATATGTTGGAAAGTCATCAATTAGGGAGTGGAGACCCTATGTTGGCATCAACTAAGGAGTGGAGACCCTGTGTTGGCATCAGGTTATGCTGGCATCAACTAGGAGTGGAGACCCTATGTTGGAAAATCATCAGGTTATGTTGGCATCAATTAGGGAGTGGAGAACCTATGTTGGAAAATCACCAGGTTATGCTAGCATCAAATAGGGAGTGGAGACACTATGTTGGCATCAACTAGGGAGTGTAGACCCTATGTTGGCATCAGGTTATGCTGGCATCAACTAGGGAGTGGGGCTCTATGTTGGAAAGTCATCAGGTTATGCTGGCATCAACTAGGGAGTGGGACCCTGTGCTGGAAAGTCATCAGGTTATGCTGGCATCAACTAGGGAGTGGGACCCTGTGCTGGAAAGTCATCACGTTATGCTGGCATCAACTAGGGAGTGGGACCCTATGCTGGAAATTCATCAGGTTATGCTGGCATCAACTAGGGAGTGGGACCCTATGTTTAAAAGTCATCAGGTTATGCTAGCATCAACTAGGGAGTGGGGCCCTATGTTGGAAAAGTCATCAGGTTATGCTGGCATCAACTAGGGAGTGGGACCCTATGTTGGAAAAGTCATCAGGTTATGTTGGCATCAACTAGGGAGTGGGAACCTATGTTAGAAAAGTCAGTAGGTTATGCTGGCATCAACTAGGGAGTAGGATCCTATGTTGGAAAGTCATTAGGTTATGCTGGCATCAACTAGAGAGTGGGACCCTATGTTGGAAAGTCATCAGGTTATGCTGGCATCAACTAGGGAGTTGGACCCTATGTTGGAAAGCCATCAGGTTATGCTAGAATCAACTAGGGAGTGGGGCACTATGTTGGAAAAGTCATCAGGTTATGCTGGCATCAACTAGGGAGTGGGACCCTATGTTGGAATGTCATCAGGTTATGCTGGCATCAACTAGGAAGTTGAGACCCTATTTGGCATCAACTAGCGAGTGGAGACCCTATGTTGGCATCAGGTTATGCTGGCATCAATTAGGGAGTGGAGATCCTATATTGGCATCAACTAGGGAGTGGACACCCTATGTTGGCATCAGGTTATGCTGGCACCAACTAGGGAATGGAGACACTATGTTGGCATCAGGTTATGCTGGCATCAACTAGGGAGTGGAGACCCTATGTCGGCATCAACTAGGGAGTAGTGACCCTCTAGGGATTTGAATCATTTTCAACATCATTTCTTCTTCCTTTTTTTAAAAAATTATTTTCAGAGAATGATTAACTACGGGAAAGAATTTTGGAAGAGACTTTCCTTTTTGGAGTTGTTGCTGCAAAGCTGTTTCTTGCCGTTGCACAACTTCTTTTTGGTTGCAGCCGCCTCTTGCAAGGATGCTTTTGGATTGTACATGTTTCCTATTTTTCAAACCAAAAAAAAAATTGTTAGTTTGAAACGGTGGTTGGTTTTGTGGCCTTGATTACTTTTGTCACTTGATCTCGGCCCGTCTTTTTGACGAAAATCTCAACTGCTTGTTGGTTTGCTGGGGATTGGTTTCATTTCTAACCCTGTAGATCTTGGCTTTTTCAGATTTTTCCATGATGTTTGGTCGCGTGGGACTCAACCTTTTCGAATTTATTTTGCCTTTGTAAGTGTTTCACTTCTGACCTTTTTTTTTCGGTTGGCTCCTCAAACTTTGCTGCAATGGCTAGTCGCGCGGGACATAACCTTTTCCAACTTGATTTCTCCTTTGTAGGACTCTCATTTATGGCTTCTTTCTTCCAATCTTTAATTTCAGAGAATTTGGGGTACCTTGGATTTTCAAACCTTGTCGAGACGGTTAGCCACGTGGAACTCAACCTATTCCACTTCATTTGCCTTTATAGGCACCTTAATTCGATTTTCTCCTTCTAAGAGTTCTAATTTTGAAGCATCGGCCGCCATGGCCAGTCGAGGTCGACTTGATGCCCCTGGTGAGGCTGTGTTCCTTTATGCATATTAGCTGGTATCAAATGAGAACCCTGTAACTTAGTATTGCCATCCTTTCTTTTTTTTCAGTTTCGGAATAGAGTTAGACCGAAAGGGATTGAAAGAAAAAACAAACAATGGAATGGACAAATGAATTTAGACAAGAGGTATCCCTTTCAGGGAAAGGAAAGAAGGACTTATCTAAAGTACATGCGGACTTCAATGAACATGACATGCCTCTTGGATTGGATGCCTGATCCGTGTAAACCGTCCGACTCTAAGAATTTCATCACAACTCTGGCCTCGAAACTGAGAAATCTTGCCCAGGACTGTGTCAATGTTAGTGACTGATGATCATCTTTTTTGATCAATGGTGCCCTGATGAGAAATCTTTTTTGATTTTTTTTTTTTTTAAGTTTAAAGATAGAAGGGTTTACATCGGAAAGTAAGACAATATATTAAAACATCCGGATCACAACCTAAGATAATCCGGAAGCAGAAAGGATAGCAAGACTGGCTACCGAGACTACTATCTGATGGGGGATACTTTCAGGCTTGACGACCGTTTTTTGGATTTTCTTCTGTCTCGACAATGGCTGTCCCACTGATCCTGAGTGATATTTACATCTAGCATCAGCTTGGTGCAAGGGGGACTCGGGGTTCGGCTAGTTCGGGGCCACTGGCTATAGCAGACCTGTCCAGACCAACTTTTGGAACAAGGTAGAGTATGATTCACCAACTGGGGTGAACTGATTCTTTCCGGAGGGCTCTCTTGGGAGAGGATTGTATTGGGGAACATTTGGTTGGGGATTATATAGAGTTTGGTAGGGATGTGCATTTCTGGGAGGTGGATCTCGGTTTTGCGTATAATGTTGTGGTCGCGTGTAAGATTGCGCATTCATCACTGCATAGGGAGGCGGTGCCATGACATAAGCAACATCTTGATAGGGATAATAGTGTAGTGGGACCTTAGGAAGCATATATGATTGGTTGAACACCCTGCGGGACCCCTTCGAGCTCGAAGCCATCATGGCTCCTTCTTCTCTCCCGCTTCTGTTCATCAAACCCCCCGAACTATTCTGAACGGCCTGTAATTCATACTTAAAAGCAGTTTGACTCAAGATTCGGCTCGTTTTCAAACCATTTTCGACCATCTCCCCAATTTTGATAGCATCAGCGAAGGTTGTACCCATAGAAGACATCATGTTCTGGAAGTAGTCTGCCTCTTGGGCTTGTAGGAAGGCCGTAATCATTTCTGCTTCGTCCATTGGAGGCTTTACCCTGGCAGCTTGCTCACACCATGTGACAACATATTCACGAAAGCTTCCCGCGGTTTTCTTTTTCACATTGGACAAAGAGTTCCTGTCGGGAGAGATGTCCACATTATACTGGAACTGGCGGACAAAGTTTCGGGCCAAATCGTCCCCCATATGCCAATGGATAATTTCTTTGTCCATATACCACTCAGAAGCAATTCCGGTGAGGCTTTCTCCGAAATAAGCCATTAGCAACTCATCTTTTCCACCCGCACCCCTCAGTTGGTTACAATATCATTTCAAGTGAGAGATCGGGTCTCCATGCTCGTCATATCTTTCGAACTTATGTGTTTTAAAGCCAACAGGTAAATGCAAGGGAACATGCACAGATCAGCATATGAAACACTCTTTTGGACACTCAAGCCCTGCATATTCTTGAGGCGTTGCTCGATGCTTTTCATATGTCGTACTATATCTTCTTGTTCAGGATTCCTCACGGCTCTCTCGTGATCTATGGGAGATTCAAATTGTGGGAGCTGAGGATAGGAATTTGGGGTAACCTGAGCGGTGTCCAACTGAAATTGGGGTGTTTGGAAGGTGAAAGGTGATGGTTAAAAGCTTTGTCGAGGCAGTGTTGGTTGTTCCATAGTAGAGGTTGGTGGTGAAAACTGTAGATGATATTCCTGAAGATAGTGCCTGAGGGAAAATCTCAGAAGGCATACCAGTGAAGTTAGCTGACAGGGTGGGGTACCCAAACGGAATGAATGGGTTGGTTACTGTGATACGGACATTGGTAGTTCCTCCCATCATGGGGATCAATTCTGGGAATCTGGGGATAGTACTGGTTGGTTCCCTACCATTGGACCATGCATCCAACATTTCTAGCATACGGCATCGTAGCCTTCTATTTTCCTCAGCAACTACTGATTCTGGTTGCGGGATAGCCTATGCCGGGCTATCTTCGGGCTCAATTACGGGTAGATGACTTTCTGAGGCCATGGTGATACTTCCGTTAGATCTCGTGAAGTAAGGGTGTGGAGCCATATTACCACCACAAAAACCAACCACCTAAAAATAGAACCTGTTCTTTGAGCATACACAACAAAACCCATTAGTTTGAGACATTTAACACCTAGGGAATCACATACAGGGGATGCAATGCACCTAAACAGTTAAACGTTTTCCAAATGTTATGCAACGGTTGCATGTTTCATCCCGGCCTTTAAATTCCATTTTTGTCTCTCCCGCTTTTTTTAAAAAAAATTTTATATCTCGATTTCTTTTTCTTTCTCAATTTGTTATTTTTTCTCTTCGTTTTTCTCAGTTATTTTTGTCACTCCTCTTTTCTTTGTCTTTATTTTTTCACATTCTTTTTCTCTCTCTCTTTTTTTTTTTTAATTTTTATGGCTATGCGAATCCTATAGGGATTGCCTACGTATCATGATGCCGCATGAATCAGATCTTGTGTAATTCGGGAAGATTGAGAACGGAGTAAATAAAGCTAACTTTGTTTGAATTTCGTTTTTTTAGATTTTTGAAAGAAGGACTTTATAAGAGGAAAGAAAATATTTTCGGCGCTAATTTTTTTTTTTTTTTTGTATTTTGAATTTTTTGAATGATTGAGAGAAATACTTCAAAAGAAGACATAAAGAATTTTTTGAATTTTGATTATTTTTCTTTTCCTTTTTTTTCCTAGGAGAAAGATTTCTAAAGAACGGAAAAACGCTTTTTTTTTTTTTGAATTTTGATTGATATTTTATTTTTTGAATGAAAGACTTATAAAAAATTATTTTGTTTTGAACTTTGGGAATTTCAAGAGTAAAAGATAAAAAATATTTTTCGTTGAATTTCCATTCGTTGTGTCTTTTTTTTTTTAAGAACAAAGAAAATATTTTTAGATTTTGAATGTTGCCTTTAAATTTTCAAAAGAGGGACTTTAAAGAAAGACTTCTAAAGGAGAAAAAGATTATTTTTTGGATTTGGTTTCCGATTTTTTTTTTTGGAAAAATACTTCAAAATGAAGGAAACCCATATTTTAGGTTTTCATTTTTGATTGATTTTTTTTAACATATGAAAGAATTTGCCTACGTATCTCACATCCGGTGAGAATCAGACCCGCGTATTTCGGTCAGTTTTGACATAGCTGGAAAAATATGATATTGACAATTTTTTTTTCTTGTAATACAGTTTTTTTCTCATTTTTTTTCCAAAAATTTTGGCAGAGTTTCGAGGCATTTTTAAATACTGGGATTTTCAGAACCGGGTGAATTTTTAGTCCTACCTCACTCTTGGTTTTTCTGTTGATTTTCTTTCCTTAGCCGATCAACAAACAAGCCGAAACAAATAAATGCACACATAGCAAATAAGATGCATCAGGATGATTTTTTATTTTGGGTACATCTGTCATAAACGGACCCAACCCCTGTATTGTGTCCCCTAAGTCAAATTCACATGATGCAAACAAACATACCTACTAGGGATCCGGCACGAGGCTGTGTTATTCTAGGTTTAAACCTGGGGGTATGTTCTAGACATGGTGTAACGACCTGACCGGTCGTTTTTATCTCTAGCGCTTCGTTCAGCAGTTTAAGGCCATGAGCAGCTTCATTTCAGGAATTATGACTCGTAGGCGTGGTCAGAGTTGAACTTCGGGAAGTTCGGAGTCAAATTGGAAAGAAAATTCTCATTTCGGAAGCCTTAAGTTGGAAGAATTGACTAAGATTAGAATTTTGAGTAAACGACCTTCGAATCAGGATTTGAAGGCTCCACAGGTTCGTATGATGATTTCATACGTGGGCGTGTGTTCGGATCGGGAGTTGGATAACCCGGGAGCGTTTCGGCGCATAATATGGAAGATAGCATTTTATAAAAATTTCATAAATCTAGGTTGAAAGGCATTTCAGTGTTACAGATGTCCGTTTGGGATTCCGAGCCTGGGAATAGCTCCGTATGGTGATTTGGGAGTTGGGAGCGCGATCGGAAGTGAATTCGGATGTCCGTAGGTCATTTGAAGTCATTTGGCTAAAGATAGAAATTTGAAGATTTTTGAGAAGTTTCACTGAGAGTTTGACTTTTTGATGTCGCGGTCAGATTCCAATTCCAAAAGTTGGAAAAGGTCCGTAATATCAAATAGGACTTGTGTGCAAAATTTGGGGTCAATCGGACATGATTTGATAGGTTTCGGCATCGGATATAGAAGTTTAAAATTTCAAAGTTCATAAAGCTTGAATTGGAGTGCGATTCATGATTTCGACATTGTTTGATGTGATTTGACGCCTCGAGCGAGTTTGTATCATGTTTTGGGACATTTTGGTATAATTGGTTAAGGTCCCGAGGGCCTTGGGTGGATTTCGGAAGGTTAACAGAACGAATTTCGTGCCAAAATAGCTGCTGAAATTTCTGCTGCAAATCTGTTTTGGACAGCAACTAATGCATCGAAGAGCTAACTTTGGAAGCGTATATACCAAAATCTATGAGGAATCAGAAAATTAGCAAAACATGAAAGTTATAGTCCTTTCTTTCTAGTCTTCATAAAGTTAAACCATTCATGATTTGGGAATTTGATCAAAAAGTTATAATTGATTGAAGATGGCAGGTCAAGCAGTTTCGACAGAATTTTTCTGATGCATGGAGTGGACTTTGGAAGCTCATATCTCGGAATATATAAGGATTTATATGGTGTAAAACCTATCAAATTAAGGATCTTCGAGTCTAATTTCTAAATCTTCAAACCATTTGTCAGTTGGATATTTTTACAAGGAGTTATGGGCGTTCTAACAGAAGGTGCACAGCAAGGGAAAATTGTAATAGGATGTACAAACTACACAACGCAACGTACAACTCGATGAAGCCTAGGCAGATTGTTTTAAACAGGAGTTTTGGACCAATTTCTTTCATTTGGTTTGGACGATTTTGGAGAGCTCGAGGAGGGATTTTCATCAAGCAACACTAGGTAAGTGATTTTTTCCTATTTTTGAGTTAAATATGTGATCTTACATCGATTTAGACATGGAAATTAGTAGGAAATTAAGATTTTTGGAGGAAAACCTAGAAATTTATATTTTTTGATTTTACCATGAATTTGAGCATGAAAATTAGAGCAAAAATTATATTTGAGTTAGTAAAGTTATGGGTAGAGTTTATCTTCGAGAAATTTCGGAATCCCGGCAAGTGGGCCCGAGGGCATTTTGTCATTTCCTTGAGCGGAGATCGGAATTTATATAATTTGAATTGTTAACAAATATTAGAGTATAATTTCATTGGTTTGTCGTTATTTGGATAGTTTTGGGGCGCTGTGCATCCATTGGAGTCGTCGGAAGGGCTTGGAAGCCGGTTACGGAATTTCGGAGCGAGGTAAGTCTCCCTTCTAACTTCTTGAGGGGGAATTGTCCCCATAGGTGAACTAAATGAATACATACTATTATTTTCAGGGAGCTACATACGCACGAGGTGACGGGGGTCCGTGCGTAGCTACTATTATGCCATGTCCGGGTAGTCTAGGACCCACTAGCATGCTTTACTTGTTGTACTTGTGACCTTGTCGATAAAATATCATGTGATGCTTCCAATTAGTATCCAAATCTCTGAGAAGGATAGAGTTTACTTTTATTAATCACCTAGAAGGAAAATTGAGTCTTCCTTGGATAATTGTGTTTCGAATAAATCTATAGAGTTTGGAACCCTGTCGAAATTTTCAAGTAAATCTCCAGAAAGGATTTAAATACTATTCTCATGTTTGTTAAAGGGAGAATTTTATCACTTCATGGAACATCTAATTTTCCTTATAAAAATGTGGTTTATTGGTGTGAATATGTGTAACTTTGGGTGTTTGAGTCGCATGTATGATTCGCGAGCAGGATGACCCCGTATTTATGTATATTTATACGGGGACCCGAGTCGCAGGTATGATTCGCGAGCGGGGTAGCCCTAGTATTATGTTAACCGCGTCGCATGTTGGATTCGAGAGCGGGGCAAATAGATGCATCTATGGTTCGAGCCGTTCGACCCTCGGCAATGCATATTTTATTATTGTTGGTCCGCGCCGTTCGACCCTCAGCATTTTCTTGCGCATGATAATTGCTGCGTATTTGCTATAATTATTACTGTTTATTGGCCTAAGAAGCTGTAAAATTTCCAACTGAAATGACGAAGATTTAATGTCTTAAACGTGAAAGAAGTTGATATTTCTTATCCCTGATTATTATTAAATTTGCCTATGATACTCATGCTTAGCATCTCACTTGATTATACTAAACTGACTTATAGCAAGTGTCAAATTCGACCTCTCGTCACTACCTCTCTGAGGTTAGGCGAGATACTTACTGAGTACATGTGGTTTTCGTACTCATGCTACACTTGCTGTGCATTTTGTTGCGCAAGTAATTTCAAAGAAATATGCCTGATTTGGAGACTTAGATGAGCTGCATCACTCGGAGACGACCCGAAGTCGGCAGAGTCTTCCTCTATGTATTATATTTTCATTTTCATTCCTTGTCCAATTTGTATCTGGGATAAGCTTTGTAGAATTTGTAAAATTTTTAGTAATTGATCATGTACTTGTGTCACCGGGTTCTGAGATGTGTTCGGGATTTATATCTTATAAAAAAAAAGGAATATTAAACTGTCGTATTTACTTAGCAGATTTTATTCAGTTATTATGTAATAAAGTGAAAGGTAATGATTTCAAAAAAAGCTAAAACAGGAAATTTAACTTAACTATTTAATGATTGGCTTGCCTGACAATGATGTCTGGCGCCATCACGACCTTATGCATTTTGGGTCGTGACAACATGGTGTCAGAGCACTAGGTTCCCTTAGGTTTCACGAGTCATGAGCAAGTCTAGTAGAGTCTTGCAGATTGGTACGGAGACGTCTGTACTTATCTTCGAGAGGCTACAGGGTTGTTGGAGTACTTCCCTTCTTGATTCCTCATCGTGCGATTTGATTCCTCCGAGGCTTATGCCTATGTTTCTTCCTACTCAATCTTACGCGTCGCGAAGCGCTTTCTATGAAACGTGGATTTGAAGAATTGAAATGGTGCTACGGATATGACGCGAGATGGTTTCCATGTGTAGTTGGTTGGGGCTGTTGTTGTTGCCTTGCAGAAGGATATTATGTTGTTTCGGCTCAGTTGCTGTGTTTCTGAGAATTTTGAGGCTATTCTCAAATTGTTATGATGCTTACGGTTGGTTATCACGTGGTGTTGATATGATGGTATAATGCTTGCCCGTAGGTTGGGGGTGATGAATGGCTAGAATGAAGGTCTTCTCATAGTGTAATTTCGAGATTTCAGTATTTTAGTTCCGGCGGAGGAAGGGCAATTGGGCTATGAATGTTCAAGTATGGGGGGGGGGGGATAAAGTAATAAGACTTGGTGTTATCAAGCGAGTTGGAGTTTTCATCTGTGAGGTGGTATCGCTGTTCTAATCCAATAGAGTGTGTTAAGTTCGCCGGTGTTATAGTTCTTCGGTTGAATTAGGTCAGAGTGTTGTGAAGTAGTATTGAACAAGCGATTGTCAGAGATTGTGGTGTCTGGTGGTTCAGAATTGAATAGTTATTTCTAATGAAGGCATCTTGAGAAGGATGATCTTCAGGGAGTTTGAAGCCATGGTGATCTACCAGTTTAAGAGATACAGAGAATGATGTTGAATTGAGGCAGCAATTGGGTAGCATATGATGAAGGAAGATATGTGAAAAGTGCTAGGCGGTGGGTCCATTTCTAAAAAGGCCAGGTGTAAGGAACGAAAGTCAGGTATGTTGTTTAAAGGAATGAGTTTACCAAGTGGGAGAGAGGCAGCATAGTGGTTGATTAGAGGATATTGTAACGAAATTTAGTAGATGTCCATGAGGGGCGGACAGACTCGTAAAGTTGGTGAATGAGAGAAGGCTTAGGATGGGGTATTGATGTTGCAGAGAGTGTGCATTTCAGCGTCGTTGGAAGGTGTCAGTTGATGATTTTCACATGTGGGTTATCTCCTGTGAGTAGATTAGCGCTTGTGTGGTTAGCAAGTGTCTGCGAGGGATTCTAGTGGCTATCCGGTAGGAGGCCGAATATGTGAATGATGCTAAAGAATTTAAGTATTCATGGGATGCTAATAGGAGGACTTAGAAGAAATTGACAGATTGGTTGAGAAAGATCATGTCAGTAAAGGAGAGAGGATTTTGGTAGGGTCCAGAATGATGCAAGGAGTAGCTTCAGGCTAAGTGGGAGAGTCCCACAGCCTGTGATGGGGTTGCAGGAATATCATCTCATGGGGTTGCGGATTATCTGCGTATTGGCAAGTTATTTCAGCTAAGGAGAAAGGAGTAGAATGGTAATTGTCCATCGGACTTGATAAATATGTGCACGAGTTGGTCCTATTGGACCAGGGTTAGGTTTTGGGAGATTCAGAATTTATGCTTGAGGCATGTGCGAGCTCTAGGGTAGTGAATCAGTCACGTGCTTCATTAAAAAGGGTGTTCATGTGCTAGAAGAGCCTTGGAGTTGATTGTATCCTGGGCCAGTCAGAGTGGGTGACTCTCAATAGTGGTCCTAGTGAATTCAAAAGTTAAGAATGCAATGTTTAAGGGTTTTAGGCAGCAGTATGATTAAGAGACGAGCATTTGCAGTATAATTTCTGGGAAAAGGGAAGGTGGTTGAAATGGTACATGTACGGCAGTGATCAGTTTTGTCAGTGTAATTAAAGCATGCATGTGGTTTGTGCAGATGCGTGTGGGGATTGTCGGCCATCGTAATAGATTTCATTTGGGAGCATTCGAGTGCTATGCCCTGTCAGGTGTAGGCGGATCCCGGAAGGTTAAGGTGGTTCAGACTACTACTTAAGGATTTGGATGTATTGTGATGGTGAGAATTCACTCGTGTGTTCTTACGGGTCTCTTGAATAGAGGTAAGTAAAAGGTTTCTACAGGATGAAGTGCTCCCCCTATTAACGGTTCAGGAGTTATGATGGAATTCCTATGTTATTCCATATCGGCATGTTAGGTGCAGTAGTCAGTGTGGAGCTAGAAGTAAGGATCAGGGTTGCGGTTCGGTGTTGACAAGGATGTCATGAGCTCGGGTGAGCAAGAAGAATAGATTTGAATGTCTAGAGTAAGCTGGTGTTGTCTCTAGTGTTACCTGAGATCTGTGTTTGGTGAAAGAGGCTTGCACCCTGGTTATGGGTTCTTGATTTGTCTTACAACGTTAGTGTGGTGGGTGGTATGGATGTGCAAACTTTTTACCTTAAGTTGGGAAAGAAAATTCTCATTTCAGAAGCCTTAAGTTGGAAGAATTGACTAAGATTAAAATTTTGAGTAAACGACATTCGAATCAGGATTTGAAGGTTCCAGCAGGTTCGTATGATGATTTCGGACTTGGGCGTATGCTCAGATCGGGAGTTGGATAACCCGGGAGCGTTTCGGCGCATATTATGAGATAACATTTTAGAAAAATTTCATAAATCTGGGTTGAAAGGAATTTCAGTGTTATAGATGTACGTTTGGGATTCCAAGCCTGGAAATAGCTATGTTTGGTGATTCTAGAGTTGGGAGCACGATCGGAAGTGAATTCGGATGTCCGTAGGTCATTTTGAAGTCATTTGGCTAAAGATAGAAATTTGAAGGTTTTTGAGATGTTTGACCGAGAGTTTGACTTTATGATATCGGGGTTGGATTCCAATTCGGAAAGTTGGGGAAGGTCCGCAATGTCGAATATGACTTATGTGCAAAATTTAGGGTCAATCGGACGTGATTTGATAGGTTTCAGCATCGGATGTAGAAGTTTGAAATTTTAAAGTTCATAAAGCTTGAATTAGAGTGCGATGCATGATTTCGAAATTTTTTGATGTGATTTGAGGCCTCGAGCGAGTTCGTATCATGTTTTGGGACATGTTGGTATATTTGGTTAAGGTCCTGAAAGCCTCGGGTGGATTTCGGAAAGTTAGCGTAATGGATTTCGGGCCAAAATAACTGCTGAAATTTCTGCTGCAAATCTGTTTTGGACAGCAACTAATGCATCGAAGAGCTAACTTTGGAAGCGTATATATCAAAATCTACGAGGAATCTGAAAATTTGCAAAAGATAAAAGTTGTAGCTCTTGAATTCTAGTATCCATAAAGTTAAACTATTCATGATTTGGGCATTTGATCAAAAAGTTATGATCAATTGAAGATGGCTGGTGAAGCAGTTTCGACAGAATTTTCTGATGCATGGACCCTACTTTGGAAGCTCATATCTCGGAATATATAAAGAGTTATATTGTGTAAAAACTATAAAATTAAAGATCTCCAGTCTAGTTTCTAAATCTTCAAATTGTTTGTCATTTGGATATTTCTACAACGAGTTATGGGCGTTTTAAATGAAGGTGCACAGCAAGGGAAAAGTGTAATAGGATGTACAATCTGCACAGCGCATTGTACAACTCGATGAAGCCTGGGCAGATTGTTTTAAACACGAGTTTTCTTTCATTTCTTTCATTTGGTTTGGACGATTTTGGAGAGCTCAAGGAGGGATTTTCACTAAGCAACACTAGGTAAGTAATTTCTTCCTATTTTTGAGTTAAATATGTGATCTTACATGGATTTAGACATGGAAATTAGTCGGAAATTGGGATTGTTGGAGGAAAACATAGAAATTTGTATTTTTGGATTTTACCATGAATTTGAGCATGAAAATTAGAGAAAATTGTATATTTGAGTTAGTAAAGCTATGGGTAGAATTTATCTTCGAGAAATTTCGGAATCCGGGCACGTGGGCACGTGGGCTCGAGGGAATTTTGTCAATTCCTTGAGCGGAGATGGGAATTTTTACAATTTTAATTGGTTTTTTGTTATTTGGATAGTTTTGGGGCATTGTGCATCCATTGGTGTCGCCGGAAGGGCTTGGAAGCGGATTATGGAATTTCGGAGCGAGGTAAGTCTCCTTTCTAACTTTGTGAGGAGGAATTGTCCCATAGGTGAACTATGAATACATGCTATTATTTGCGGGGAGATACGTACGCACGAGGTGACGGGAGTCTGTGCGTAGCTACTATTATGCAATGTTCGGGTGGTGTAGGACCCACTAGCATGCTTTACTTGTTGTACTTATGACCTTGTCAATAAAATATCATGTGATGCTTTCAATTAGTATCTAAATCTCTTAGAAGGATAGAGTTTACTTTTCTTAATCACCTAGAAGGAGAATTGATTATTCCTTGGATAATTGTGTTTTTGATAAATCGATAGAGTTTGGAACCCTGTCGAAATTGGCAAGTAAATCTCCAGAAAGGTTTTAAATACTATTCTCATGTTTATTAAAAGGAGAATTTTATCACTTCATGGAACAACTAATTTTTCTGATAAAAATGTGGTTTATTGGTGTGAATATGTGTAACTTTGGGTGCCTGAGTCGCATATATGATTCACGAGCAGGATG
The DNA here is from genome assembly GCA_005239525.1 of Nicotiana knightiana. Classification (NCBI taxonomy): domain Eukaryota; kingdom Viridiplantae; phylum Streptophyta; class Magnoliopsida; order Solanales; family Solanaceae; genus Nicotiana; species Nicotiana knightiana. Next base: position 87,099 of record ML434974.1, on the reverse strand, counting down.
ACCCTGTATTTATGTATATTTATACGGGGACCCGAGTCACAGGTATGATTCGCGAGCGGGGTAGCCCTAGTATTATGTTAATCGCGTCTCACATTCGATTCGCGAGCGGGGCATATAGATGCATTTATGAATCGGGCCGTTTAACCCTCGGCAGTGCATATTTTACTATTGTCGGTCCGCGCTGTTCAACCCTCGGCATTTTCTTGCGCATGATAATTGCTGCGTATTTCCTGTAATTATTATTGTTTATTGGCCTAAGAAGCTGTAAAATTGCCAACTGAAATGACGAAGATTTAATGTCTTAAATGTGAAAGAAGTTGATATTTCTTATCCCTGATTATTATTAAATTTGCCTATGATACTTATGCTTAGCATCTCACTTGATTATACTAAACTGACTTATAGAAAGTGTCAAATTCGACCTCTCGTCACTACCTCTCTGAGGTTAGGCGGGATACTTACTGAGTACACGTTGTTTTCGTACTTATGCTACACTTGCTGTGCATTTTTTTGCACAGATACTTTCAAAGATATCTGGCTGATTTGGAGACTTAGACGAGCTGCATCACTCGGAGACGACCCGCAGTCGGCAGAGTCTTCCTCTATGTATTTTATTTTCATTTTCGTTCCTTGTCCAATTTGTATTTCGGACAAGCTTTGTAGAATTTGTAAAATTCGTAGTAATTGCTCATGTACTTGTGTCACCGATTTCTGGGATGTGTTCGGGATTTATATTTTATAAAAAAATATGGACTATTAAGCTGTCGTATTTGCTTAGCGGGTTTTATTCAGTTATTATGTAATAAAGTGAAAAGTAATGATTTCAAAAATGTTAAAACAGGAAATTTAACTTAACTACTTAATGATTGGCTTGCCTGACAATGATGTCCGGCGCCATCACGGCCTTATTGATTTTGGGTCCTGACACATGGCTTACCCAAGCGTACAACTTGAGCCGAGGTGGGAGCAACGTATCGGGAGCACGAAAGTCTACCCGGCCTAGTTGCTGATCCATCCTCGTTTGGTATGACCTCGAATACAAAAGTGGGCCCCACATACGTGTGCACCATATTTTTAGAAGATTCATAAGGGAGGTGTAAGAAGACAGTTTAATACAGTTCAAATAATATTAAAGCAGTAAATAAGTGGATATTAGCAAATTAGGCCCACAAAATACAGTAATATCAACAATCAATAAAGCCAAGTAAAAATTCATATTAACAAGCTTGAATTCTTGAACCCTGAGCCAGAGATTCCTAGTTCGTTCCCCAGCAGAGTCGCCAGAGCTGTCACACCTCTTTTTTTCCCGAAAGGGGGGTAAGAGAGTTTTTCCAATCGAAGTGACATTAATCAAAATTGAGTTATTTATTTATTCAGAGTTACCACTTGAGATAATTATATGGTGTCCCAAGTCACCAGTTTATTTTAAATCCCAAATCGAGAAAGTTTGAATCCGTTTATAGTTTGCGAACCCAGAAGACCAAGTAAGTAATTTTGTTAACAGGGGAGATGCTGTTAGACATTCCCGGATTGCGTGGTTCTAGCACGGTCTCTTAATGATTCATACTTGGCTTATTTGATCTAATTACTCATTTTACGACTTATATGTATTTATCCTTTACCGCTTTTAATTATTTTATTTATCTAAAGGATTACCTTAATGTGAGTTACGCGTACGTATACCCGTTTAGTTTGGTGTGTCAAAAATTATGTCACGCGTACGTGTACACAATTCAGGACATTTTGGTTTATTTTTTAAAAAATAGCCAAAGTCGCGCAAACGCGTACCTTGAATTTATTTGAGAATCGAGATCACGTCACGCGAACATGTACGCAATCACGATAGTATTTTAAAATTCGTGTCTAAAAGCATTTCTACGAGAAGAACTAAAGAATAATCATGTCAAACTTGATATAAGTGAACAATTACTGCAAATCCAAACCTGAATAAAGTAAATTTATCGCAAGGCAAAGCCATGGTTAACTTGTCATTTTTATTAAACAATATGCTAACATTCTGCTAAAGAAAGTATTATGATTCCAAAACTAAGATAGATAAATGATTATAAACTTCAACCAAACTCAAAGAGCACATGACATCATAGAAATTTTTTTCTCTGTAGTGTATTTAATATATGTCCAAAAATCAGCTAGTTTCTTAATGAACACTTAGCATTGTATCTTTATGATTTCAAGGATCATCTAACAGAGAATTCCAACTGAAAATTGAAAAGGAAAGCACCAATCAATAAACAAATCAAACAAAAACCCACCTCACAAAAATGAACCGAAAGCCCAAAGCAAGGACAGATTCAAATAGAACCGACTTTGATTTTGGAACTCTGCTTGTATGTGCTTTATATAGATGAATTTGACGCAAAATTACAGCAACTTGAAGATTGTGCAACTTTCGACCGAAAAATTTACCATCGACCACGGAGGGGACCTCGCCGACAACCTCGAAATTCGGCTGAACTTGAGAATTTTCTTTGTGGCTATTTCACAGCTGCTTTTTACTGTTTTCTTGGCTTGTTTTCATTGTTGATTTTCAGCTTTTCATGACTGGAAATGGGCGGGAAGTGGGTGACTTATTTAGCTGCATTTAAGGCTAAATATTGGGGGGTTTGTTTGCGGCTGGTTTGAGTGTGTTTTTGGTTGAGGGTGGTGGCTGAAAGATGGAGGAGGTGAGTCGCCGGTGTTAGCTTTTCCGGCTGGATGCAGGCAACTACGAGGTTTAAAGTCTCTGAGGTTTAAAGGGTTTAAAGGGTGTTGCTGATGAAGCTTCTCTCTTAGGTGATTAGGATTTAAGGTGCTTTTCTTATCTTTTAATGGAAGTGAAGATCATTTATTTGAAGAAAGCAGCTGTCGTCCTCTCTTTTAGGGAACTTTTTTCTTGCTCTTTTCTGTGTGTATATATATATATAGGAGTAGGTATAGGGATTAATTGGTGGCCAAAAAAAAGAGTGTGTATGGGCATGTGAGATTTTAGAAACAGCACGTGAGTTTGTTACAAAAGATAAGGAAGAATCTTGTCACATGGAAATGACTCATTAGTAAAAATAAATATAAAGAACATATAATTTTTTGTGATTTTTAATTTTCTTAACTAAAATATACTAAAAATAAAATAAAGGTAAAAATATGTAGATCAAACTTAAATAATATTTACATATAAAATTTTTAATTTTGATCAAACATTAGGTGCTCACGATTTTTACTCTCAAATCAAACATCGAAACTTCTTTCAAAAAGTAAGTCTTCTCTAGAAAATATTTTGCCAAATTTGTCTCGTCGTACAAAATACAGAATGGCTGCTATATACAAATCGTTACTAAAAGAAGTGAAATTAATGAAGACAAAAATGTTAGCTAGTACTTTCCGGACAGACAGAAAAAATAAGAGAAATAGAAACAACAAATAGGTCCTGTTTGATGGAAAAACAAAAGTACATTGAGATAAACAAAGACGGGACAAAGATTAGATATAATTTCAATCTGTTTCTTCCCGACTGTGTTAGCTTTCATTTAGGACTTTCCTAGGACAAAGATTATCTTTAATCCACCGAAAGATTATTTATATTCGATAGTCATAAAAATACATAATTTATATATTTTTTTTATATAATATACAAAAGATTTATATATTCAAAAAGTGGCTCAAGGGACTATACCAATTTAGAAAGCGGCTATACAATGTCATTTTTCCATTTCGCTCTAATTCCTATAGGGAAGGCTTGAATTCATAGAGCACCCTCATTAACGAGAGGCCCAAGGTAAAATGGTGTCGTGGCCTTCCTAATAACTTGAGGCCCAAAGTTCTGAAAAATAATAGAAAAATTAACACAACTAGCCGCCAACCCAAACACACAAACTAAAAATAGTCGGTGGAGGTATAATATATGTATAATTTATTTATCATATATGTATAGCTGTGTTTAATCAATGCATAATCTATGAATATGATTAGAAGAAGTAAATAATGAATATGACCGGCTATCAACAAGACACATGTATATGCATCGTGCACACCACAAAATGCTATGGGGTGCATAGATAGTCGACGGTAAAAATTATTGGACTTCAAATAAATTTCAAGGTAATTGCTAAATTATACTCCTAACTTGAAAATCAGATGAACCGGATAGCATCCAATGAGAGAACATTCTCTAGCATTAATGAGCAATCATTACAGAAAATATTTGCATTCATGGTCTGTCGTTACATATTCATCAATGACTCCTTTATTATCATTTAAGTTGAGCTTGATCCTAGGTTCTTGTTTTCCTAAGGTATAGCTATAAATAGCAGGCTCAACAGCCATTGTAAGACATAAAATTCTTGAAGAAACATATGCTTTATTTTACTCTCGCTTTCGATGGTGTTGGGGGACCGATAGCGAATCTGGGAATGACAACGGGAATGACCCCTTCAAACCAAACTCATGAGGTTTATGAGGGCAATGGATGAATGAATGGATCAAAATTCAAAGGAGTTCCACGCCTGAATGAATCAGATTTCGGGCGCCCCGTCAGTTTGAAAGGCCCATATTCGAAGAAATACACGCAATTGCCATTTAACCCGAGTGTAGTGCCAGAGTTAATTATAAAGAGGTTCAAAATACCGGACATACCAAAATATGATGGGACTTCGGATCTGCAAGAGCATACCACAACCTACACCACGACCGTGAAAGGGAATAATTTGGCTCAACACGAGATTAAATCGGTCTTATTGAAGAAATTTGGTGAAACCCTCACAAAGGGGCCCTGACATGGTATTCACTCTTACCCGAGTAATCAATGACTCTTTTGAATGCTTGTAGATTCATTAATTAAGGGCCATGTTGGGGCAAGAAAGGTCTAAGACAGGAAGGCGGACATATTCAGGATTGCGTAAGGTGCGTCCGAATTATTGTGAGAATTCGTGATCCGGTTGCAGAAAGAGAGGATGGTGCTACCGGCTGTACCCGATGAGTGGGCAGTAGAGACGTTCAAAAAGGGTTTGAATCCACGGAGCTCCGACGCCTCCCCAAAAATTGAAGGAAAGCCTACTCGAATTCCAAGCAACTACATGGGCGGATGTCCATAACCTTTACAAATCAAAAATAAGAAAGAATACGATGAACTCGGGTTCCCGAAATCAAACAAGGGACGGGACAGAACGAAAACCAGGACATGTTTAAAAGTGACTTCGGTGCGGATCAGCGGTCATATAAAAGTCGTTTGCTTCAATATGAATGAGTTGAGGACACATCAACAAAGGGTTTCAGTCCTCGGATAGGTTCGCCCCCCATAGAAGAGCTGACAGTTGCCGAAACATCAGGCGTTACAAGTAAAAGAGGTACCATATCCCAGGTTATCGGATTATAACTTCAACATCATCTTAGTGGAATTGCTATTAGCGATGAGGAATATAAAAGAATCACGATTCCCTAAGGCAATCAGATCCGATCCCAGCTAGTGGAATCCCAACTTATGGTGTGAATATCATGGGACTCACGACCATAGAACTGGGCATTACTGTCATTTACGAGAAGAGGTCGCGACATTATTGAAGAATGGCCATCTCAGGGAATTTTTTAGTGATCGGGCCGAAAACAACTACAGTCAAAGCCAGAAAAATACAAAGCCTTCAAAGGCGGCAGTAGACTTTCCTTGGTTGACTATCAACATGATTTTCGGAGGGAATGAAATCAACGGTGTAACCTGCTCGACAGCCAAGAAACGAAGATATTGGTTAATCAAAACAAGAGAATCCGGGAAGTAGGAGAAGAAGATATCACATTCACGGAAGAAGACGCTGACAGATTCTTTCTTCCACATTATGACACCCTGGTAATCTCTTTTAATGTTTTATATTTCAAAATTAAGCGTGTTTTGGTTGACCCGGGAAGCTCAACCAACATCATTCAATGGACAGTATTGGAACAAGCAAAACGCACCGAAAGCATTATTCCGATAACAAAACTCTTGGTTGGATTCAAGTTGACAAGTGTAACAACTCGAGAAGAGATCATGTTGCCCACGGACGCCGGGAGTAACCAAGACAACTTTTTTCGAAGTGGTAGATGGCGACATGGGCTAAAATTTAATTCTCGAAAGGCCGTGGATAAACGAGACAAAGGTTGTGCCCTCAATATATCACCAACTACTAAAATTCCCAACCCTGGAAGGGATCAAACAGATAAAAAGAGACTAACCGGCGGCAAGAGATATGAACGCGGTAAGTGTTTCTAGAAGCAAAGGAAAGGAGTGCAACAAATAGCAATTACAGGAGTCGGTGCCTTCCCACTCTTCGAATGAAGACAATAAGAGTGAGGAGTCATCAGAGTCCTATAAGGTTTTGAGATACTTTCAGGTACTGGAGGAGACAGATGCAACTAAGTCAACTTGCAGAATAACTCGAGCAGGTGGCTTTGTTCGAGAAATTTATGGAAAGGAAGTTCCATTTGGGGATAGGGTTAAATCCCGAGCTAAGGTCAGGATTTATAAATTTCCTTAAAGCTAACGTCGACTTTTTTCATGGTCGTATCGGATATGACATTTATCCCGCTAGAGGTGGTCATGCACAAGCTAATCCTGGATCCTAACTTCCTACTTGTAAGGAAAAATAAATTCCCAATAGCCGAGGTCAGAAACAGGTTTCTTAAAGAAGAGGTAACTCGACTACTCGACATCGGTTCAATCCGGGAGGTGAAATATCCAGAATAGTTAGCCAATGTAGTTGTAGTTCCGAAGAAGAATAACAAGTTTAGAATGTGCGTAGATTATAAGGATTTAAATAAGGTGTGCTCTAAAGACTCGTTCCCATTTCCAAATATTGATCAAATGATTGATGCTACGGTCGGGAACGGGTTAATGGGTTTCCTTGATGTTTACTCCAGGTATAATCAAATCAAAATGAACTCGAGGGATCATGAAAAAAACTTCTTTCATAACAAATTTTGGCACATATTATTACAATGTGATGCCAATTGGGCTTAACAATGCCGAAGCCACTTATTAAAGGCTCATTAACAAAATGTTTAAGAAAAAAAGAGGCAAAAAAGTGGAAGTATATATCGATGACATGTTACTCACGTTTTGAATGCAGTAGATCATTTGAACCACCTCAAAGAGACCTTTGATATTTTGAGGAAATACCACATGAAGCTTAACCCAGAAAAATGCGCGTTCGGGATTGGTTTCGGTAAGTTCTTTGGATTCTTGGTCACGCAAAGAAGGATCGAGGTAAATCCCGATAAAATCAAAGACATCGAAGATAAACTAACAAGCTTAAATGAGATACAGAGGTTAACCGGAAGGTTGGCCACTTTAAGTAGGTTCTTCTCAAGCTCCTTGGAAAAATATCATCACTTCTTCTCACTTCTGAAAAAGAAGAACAATTTCGAGTGGATTACCGAATGCTAGATGGCACTGAAGGATTTAAAAATATACCTATCCAGCCCCCCCCGTTACTATCAAAATCGGGGGAAGGCGAACAATTGTTGATATATCCAGTGGTCTTGGAAGCAGTGGTAAGTGATGGTTTGAGAATAAGAAGGTGTGCAATTTCTTTTTACGTTAGTAAAATATTATCGGGAGCGGAGACTCGCCATCCGTACCTCAAAAAATTGGCCTTAGCTCTCGTAATAGCCTCTCGAATGCTTAGGCCTTATTTTTAGTTCCACCCGATAGTCATTGCGAGTACCTTTCCCCTCAAGGAATGTCCTTCACAAGCCTGAGTTGTCAGTCTGGTTGGCTAAATGGGCAATCAAAATTAGTGAGTTTGACATTGAGTACAATCCCAAGACTGGGCCGACTTTGTGGCTGATTTCAGTCCCAGATTAATGCCCATGGCTGCTAAGGAAGTAATGTTGGTGTTGGAAACGACATCGAGCATTTTAACCTTATTTATGGATGGATTTTCCAATATAAAAGGGTCTGACCTCGGCGTAGGTCTAGTCAAACCCTTGGGAGAAATCCTGAGAGAGGCCATTAAGACTGTTCCATTAACTAACAATGAAGCCGAGTATGAGGCTTCGATTGTAGGACTTGGCTTCGGGTTAACCGAGATCAAATCTGATTCCCAACAGGTAGTAAACCAAGTGTACATGATTTACGACATAAAGGAAGAACGCATGCAGCAATATGTGAATAAGGTTCAAGCATTGCTTGCATGATTCAAGGAATGGTTGATCATACACATTTCGAGAGTAGAAAATATGGAAGTAGATGCATTGGCTAATTTAGGGTAATCTACAGAGATGAAAGGATCTGACTCCGGTACAGTAATCCAACTTCTACAGTCGGTATTTGATGTGGAGGTTATTGTGAGGTTAATTCAACCAACTTAGTCTAGGACTGGAGGAATGAGTTCGTAAAATATCTTCGGCATGGCAAATTACACGAAGACCCAAAGGCATGCTGGGCACTATGAACCAAAGCAGCCCGCTACTGCCTCGTGGATGGGCAATTATATAGAAGATCATACCTAGGACCATTGGCCTGATGTTTGGAAGCCTCGTATGCGGACTATGTGATGAGATAAGTCCACCAAGAAATTTGGGAGAACAATTCCAGTGCAAATTCGTTAGTTCTAAAGCTGGTTAGGGCATGTTGTTACTGGCCCCAGATGGAGCAGGACACAAAGGAATTCGTTTAGAAATGCAATAAATGTCATCGCCATGCACAATTGGTGCACCAATCGCAGAACTTGCATTTGGTGTTGTCCACATGACCATTCCTGAAATGGGGAATGGACATAGTAAATCATCTACCGCTGGGCCCTGGAAAGGTAAGATTTCTATTAATTTTAACTGATTACTTCACTAAATGGGTTGAAGCAAGTCCTTACCAAACTATCGGTAAATGCAAAGTAATGGACTTCATATGGGACCACATAATCTGCCAATTCGAAATACGGTAGGAAATTGCTTATGACGACGGGTCGCAGTTCATAGGCTCAAAAGTCACAATCATATATTGCTGGTAGAGGAGATATGGTTGGTGGTGGCGGCTGGTGTTGATGGGCGTGAAGTTCTTGGTGTGGAAAGATGAGAAGCATCTGTGGAAAGCGCAGCGGTAATTGTTGCTTGCTCAATGGTCGAAGGAAGAAGAAGCCAGGTTCCGAACTCGTTAGATCGGAGATAGAAATGGGGGTAGAAAAGCGAGAATAAACATTATCTAATAGATCCATCTCGCCCCAAAGTGCCTGGATCTCCTTTGCGGTCGAGTTTTGAAGCTTTCTCGGTTGAGCATTCGGTTGAGATGAAGGGGAGCCACTTCATCACTGAATTCCCCATCATCTACAACAATCACTGTGACTGATTCGGTCATTGTCTTATTTATTTTATTACTTTGAGTCCAGCTGAGGAAGAACGTCGCCTTTTTGGTTGTTTGTTCTCTAGCTGGGACTGCTTCGAGCAACAAAACTTTGTATCACCCCCATGGTTACCCGGGGGTCAGCTAAAACGTCTACCTTGGGGCAGGTGACAGAGCCTTGTGGAAGTCCTGAATCAAGAAAAAAATGGAGTTAGCAAAGTTACCTATGTTCATATAAGGATAAAAGGAAGAAGGACTCGGTTTACCATGGTTCTTGGCCTTCCACCCATATTTAAGGGCCATTTCCTTCAACCGGCGGGATTCTGGTGTTCTGATTTCCAGAATCTTCTGAACCCAATGGTCCAGGACTTGAACTCGTGGTGGTTCCTGCCGGGTAGCTGGAATAAAAGAAGCGAAGAGGTCAACAATAACATAAAATAATCTTTTCACAAAGGAAGGAAATGAATAAAACGTAAACTTACGAAAGCGATTCCACGATTCAGGAAAAGATGGATATGTGACTGGGATGATGTCTTGCGTAGAGATGATGACAAACTGCTCCATCCACCCACGATCATTGTCATCATCCATGCTGGTGAGAAGAGCGTGGTGGGATATTTTGCTGAAGTTAATTACTCCCCCACGGAAAACTTTGGGGGAGTAGAGATTCATCATGTGTGCAAGATTAGGGGTTTCCCCAGTCTCCATGCACAGTTGGCAAAGGCAATCCACCATCCGCTATATGCCGCGAAGATGTACCAGGATTTGAGACAACATTATTGGTGGAGGCGGCTGAAGAAGGATATCTTGAGTTTGTAGCTCGGTGTCTCAACTGCCAGCAGGTCAGGTATGAGCACCAGACGACAGGTGGATTTCTTCAGAGGTTAGATATTCCGGAGTGGAAGTGGGAGCGGATCACCATGTACTTTGTAGTTGGGCTCCCACATACTTCGAGGAGGTTTGATGCTATATGGGTTATTATGGATCGGCTAACCAGGTCCGCGCACTTCAATCCTGTTGGTACTACTTATTCTTCGGAGCGGTTAGCTGAGATTTATATCTAGGAGATTGTTCGATTGCATGGGGTTCCAGTTTTTTTCATTTCCGACAAGGGTACTCAATTCACATCTCAATTTTGGAGGGCCGTGCAGAGAGAGTTATGTACTTAGGTTGAGTTGAGCATATCGTTTCATCCTCAGACCGACGGGCAGTCGAAGCGTACTATTCAGATTTTGGAGGACATGTTGCGTGCCTGTGTCATTGATTTTGGGGGCTCATGGGACCAGTTTTTTCCACTCGTGGAGTTTGCTTATAATAATAGTTACCAGTCCAGTATTCAGATGGCTGCGCATGAGGCGTTATATGGTAGGATGTGTAGATCTCCATGGGTTGGTTTGAGTCGGGTGAGGCTAGGTTATTGGGCACAGACTTGGTTCAGGATGCGCTGGATAAGGTGAAGTTGATTCAGGAGCGTCTTCGCAAGGTGCAGTCTAGGCAGAAGAGTTATGTGGACCGGAAGGTCCGGGATGTGTCTTTCATGGAGGGAGAGAAGGTACTGCGGAAGGTGTCACCCATGAAGGGTGTTATGAGGTTCGGGAAAAGGGGAAAGCTGAGTCCCCAGTTCATTGGGCCTTTTGAGGTGCTTCAGAAGATTGGAGAGGTGGCTTATGAACTTGCCTTGCCACCCAGCTTATCCAATGTTCATCCGGTATTCCATGTTTCGATGCTCCAGAAGTATACTAGTGACCCATCTCATGTTTTAGACTTCAGCACAGTGCAACTTGAGGGTGATAGGTCATATGAGGTAGAGACAGTGGCTATTTTGGGTCGTTAGGTAAGGAAGTTAAGGTCTAAGGATATAACTTCAGTGAAGGTGCAGTAGAGAGGGTAGTCAGTGGGGGAGGGCACCTGGGAGACCGATCGAGAGATGTGGAGCAAATATCCTCACTTGTTTGAGATTCCAGGTATGTTTCTTGACCCGTTCGAGGACGAACATTTGTTTAAGAGGGGGAGAATGTAACGACACAGCCGGTCGTTCCGTAGCATTTGCACAGCGATTCCTGTTTCTTCCTTGTTATGCATTCTTTAAGTTATTTATGATGTTCTAGAGTCGGGTTCGGAGTGGTTGTAGTGAGGATTGAGACACTTAGTCTCTTAAAGTAGCGTTACAGTTGGAAAAGTCAACTGGGAGTTGGATTCTTGATAAACGACCTCGGAATACGGATTTTATGGCTCGGATAGCTTCGTTAGATGATTTGGGACTTAGGAGTATTTTCGGAATGTAGTTTTGAGGTCCGGTGTACAATTAGGCGTGAATTGGCGAAAGTTAGTTTTTGGCGATTTCCAGTCGGCAGTGGAAAATAGGCTATCGGGGTCGGAATTGAATTCCGGAAGTTGGAGCAGGTTTGTAATGTCATTGTGGATATGTGTGCAAATTTACAGGTTAATCGGATGTGTTTTGGTTGGTTTCAGCATCCTTGGTGAATTTAGAAATTTCAAATTTCATAGGCTTGAATTTGATGTGATTTTTGGTGTTTTGTGTTGTTTTGGTGTTTCGAGGGCTCGACAAAGTTTGAATGAGGTTATGGGACTTGTTCGTATTTTTTGTTGGGGTCCTGAGGGGCTCGGGATGATTTCGGATAGCCATCGGAGGATTTTGAGTTGGAAAATAGCAGCTGATGTTGCTGGTGCTGGTGTGACTGCACCTGCGGATAACTCGCCGATGGTGAAGGAGGGGAGTCTCTAGCCCGAGTAGCTCGTCGAGATGACTGAGGAGGAATTGAATGTTTGGACGGTTTCCTGGGTGCCCCCGGGCCTCTGCCCCTTTGAGATTCTCCTCGACCAGTTTGTTTACGACCACCTCCTCGACATTCCACCATTGTCTGCAAAGTAAGCATAAGTGAACATGGTTAGTACCCAGAGCATTGTTGTACAGACACTTAGTTAACATTAAATACCAATTGCACAGCTGAAAGGCCACCGCGGACAGTGAAAAATCAACCGCGGACCGCGGTAGGTGACTCCTGAAGGACATGAGTCTCTGAACCTTCACACCGCGGACCGCAAAAAACTAACCGCGGCCGCCGTGCTTAAGGATTAAAGAAGTAGCAATTTTGAATAACAGGGACTGCGGACCGCGAAAAATTAACCGTTGTCCGCAAAAAAACATCTTGGGGTTGCATACACAAGCACCGCAGTCCGCAAAAAAGGGACCGCAGACCGCGAAATCAGTTTCTACCTCGGGTTTCCATATTTTACAATTTCTACACTCAAGTGTTAATTTAGTTAAGCCCCAAGATCACATAGGGCTTTTGCAAAGTCTGCACTCCCAATCGTGCAAGGAATAGTGAAGGCACCCGGATCTTCAAGTTTCGATGCCATGGAGTGAACAATAGCACTCACTTGGTGAGTCATCTTAATGGTATCACACTCCATGGACCGCTTTTTAGTCACTAAGTCCTTCATGAACTTAGCGTATCCTAGAATTTGCTCCAAGGCCTCAACCAATGGACAATTTACGGTAAGACTCTTCATCATATCAAAGAACTTTTTAAAATGGGTCTCTTGCTACTGTTTTTCCAATCTCTGAGGATAGGGAGGAGGTGGCCTAGGCAATGGTGCCTTGGGAGCCACCGGTTCCGGCATGTCAATTATGTGCTCCATAGACGGGTTCACATTTCTACCCAAATCTTCCCCATTGTCATGAATGTCAATTCTTACCTCAACTTCACTTGGCTCATCCATTTCTTGTTCCACATCAACTGGTAACTCATCTTGGGTACAACTTCATCATCGACAACAACCTTCTTTGGACCCGAAGTACTTGCTTCACCACCTTTCCCACTCCGAGTAGTCACCTCCATGGCATGACCGGTGTTGTTATTGTTCCCACCCTTGGGGTTCACTACCGTATCACTCGGTAGTGCACTTTTCAGGCGTGTGTTTAAGGCATGTGAAATCTGGCCCATTTGTACTTCGAGATTTCGGATAGAAGTAGTGTGAGAGGCTATCTGGGCATCGGATTCTGCATTTCTCTCCATCATCTGTTTGAACATGTTTTCTATCCGAGCTTGAAGAACTTTGTCCATGAGATTGGTATGGAGGAGGGTTGCTTGGTTGTTGGTACATCGGGGGCCTTTGAAAACCCGACCCCCGACTACCTTCGCCTCCCCAATTGTTGTTGATATTTCTTCCATTCCAATTCTCCTCGTTGTTTTTCCCCCAATGTCGGTCATTATTGTTGTTCCATTAACGATCATTGGTATTGCTCCAATTCCTAGCATTGTTATTGTTCCAGTTTCGTGGCCTTTGATTCCCCCAGCTTTGAGTATTACCCTGATTTCTCCAACCTTGGTTGTTGCTTTGACTATTACCTTGCCCTTGGTAGTTGTTTGCATACATAAAATCCTCATCTTGGTCATCATAATCTTCATTTTGGTCATGACCACTCGGCCCTTGATCACCTTAATCACCACGATTTTGCCTAAAATTCCCTCGAGGTCTCCTTCGGTTTCCTTGCATATGCACTCCTTCCATATCATTCACTTGATTCGGCCCTTGCAATTGTTAGAGTTGGGCTTTAGCAAGTTGTTTCATGGTTGTTGTGAGCTCGGCAATTTCTTGCCCTTGTTCTTGGAGTTCCTTGTGGAGACTATTCACACCGGTTCCTTCTTGAGGCACATTTGCTCTACTTTGCCACGCTGAAGATGTGTCGGCCATTTCATCAAGAATCTCACATGCCTCCGGATATGTCAACTTCATAAAATTACCACTGGCCAATTGGTTGACCACACATTGATTTACCGTGTTGATTCCCCGGTAGAAGGTTTGTTGTATCATAGCCTCGGTCATAGCATTATCCGGACACTCTTTGACCATGGTTCTATAGCGTTCCCATATTTCATGTAGTGGCTCGTTTGGCTCTTGTTTGAATGCCAAAATCTCATCTCGAAGAGCCGCCATATGTCTTGGGGAAAAGAACTTTGCAATAAATTTATCCGCGAGCTCGTCCCAAGTGGATATAGAATGGTTTGGGAGACGCTCAAGCCAATCCAATGCCTTTCCTGAAGTGAGAAGGGGAACAACCGTAACCTTAATGCGTCCTCCGACACATTAGTTTGCTTACTCCCCCAACAAGTATCAACAAAGCCTTTGAGATGCTTATAGGCATTCTGGTGCGCGACTCCAGTGAAGTATCCTCTTTGCTCTAGGAGAGTGAGCATCACATTCATGATTTGGAAGTTCCCTGCTCGAATCCTTGGCGGGACTATGGCACTAGCTTACCCCTTGTTTGGAAGGACCCGAGGGGCAGCTCTAGGAGCTGGAGGTGGGGGAGGGTCTGGGATATCATCCTGTATATTGGCTTGTCGGCCCGTTCTTTGTTGAGGAAGTTGATTACTTTCCTCTTCTTGGTTGTCATAAACCTCCTCCCCCGGAACCACATTTCCTAGCGGATCAGCCATTGTACCTAAGTAAAAAAAACAAGGAAGTTAAAAATAGAAGGAAATAAAAACACACTACGCTTCTAGTCACAAAGATAGTCACACCGTTAGACTCCCTGGAAACAGCACCAAAAAGTGATCACGCCTCACCCACACTACTATATAAGTAGGAAGGCAAGGATCGTGTAACTTTTATCCGAATGGTCGGGATCGAATCCACATGGAGTCTATAATGGGGGTGAGTGTCTATGTGATCTAAAAGGGTCGAGTGTTTCTAATTGCACTTCTAAACATTTGTTGGTATTGAACTATGCTAAGTGTACTCTATTGTTTTTAAGCTAATTAATGACTAAGTTGTTTTTGTTGTTGTTTTCAGATATTGATAAAGGCACTAGGGTCGTGACCTTTGCCTAGGTGGATACACAACGCGTTTCAATTCTAAGGTCGGGGAATTGGTTAGGGATACAGCTATAACCAATGCACGAATGTGCCCACTCTATACCACTCGGTAGTTTGAGTGATTTTTCCCTAATTGCCCCTCTCGAGGCCAATTGGGTGTCAATTAATCAAACAATCAAGGCTTAGGTAGGGTATTACTCTCTCGAGGTTTGACCCGTTAATTAGGGCTCAAGTAGGGTTTTTCCATTTCTGGGTTAACCCAATTGATTGGGACTACCAATCTCTTGATAATGCCCTAATTTTCTATTAGCCTAATTTATAGACTCAAGTCTTCTTTCTCAAGAGAGACCCAAGTCATGAAAAGGCTAATTAGTGTTTGCAACCATTATGGCAATAGAAACCCTAAATTAGCCTAAATGGCCAACACCCATTAATTTCCCAACCTTAATTTCAAAAACACATTACATACCCACACTAGGGTTGAGCCACAACCCTGGATAATGGGTCTAGCTACTCATAATCAAAGATGAAAACAATGATACAGAAGAAGAAGAACCCATTAATTGATTCCTAACAATGAAATTGAAGTTTCAATGTTAAATATACATGAACAAAGCTAGAAAGATGAAAACCCTAAAATATTCACGTGCTCTCTACCTCAGAAATTATAAGATGTGTAAAGAAATTACAAAATAGTCTACTTATAGTCTGCCAAACTTTTGGACAAAAATGCCCCTGCGGGGCCACCGCAGACCGCGAAAACACGACCACAGTCTGCAAAAATAACTAGGTTACTGAGCTGCTGGGCTTCTGATAAGACTCGACCACAGACCGAGAAATAAGGACCGCGGTGAGCTATGCACTGAAATCACCTCTCTGAAGTTGTCCACCGTGGACCGCGAAACAAGGACCGCGGCCGCGGTGGAAAATGCCTTGGAATTCAGCCTCTGATGTGAGCCACTGCGGACTGAAAAACGAGGACCACGGCCGCGGTAGAAGTTTGCTTTGCCTGCAGCTTCTTCTCTGCATCATTCCACCACGGTCCGCGAAAGCTAGACCGCGGCCGCGGTGGCCTTTTGCCTGATCATTTTTGTTGTCTTTGATCCTTGTGCCGGATTCACTCCTGTTTTGAGCATATTTTAGACTGAGTGTCTTCATTTCTGGTTCAATCCTGCAACAAGCACAACGTATAAGCTTTCGGGGCTACTTTGTGTACAATTATATCCAAAACTCATGTATAGAGGAACGAAAAACGAGGCAAAAATCCAAGTTATCACCTACCCAGTTGAACCAGGTCCATCAGGGTAAACATCTCGAATGAACCAATTGGAAAAGAATAGTACATGCACAGGAGATAAACGTGATCTGTGAATTATCCATGAACTAAGAGGTTGTCTCTTAATGCGAAAAGGTATCAAATTGATAAGGGGTTAGAGTTCTAGTTCAGCAAGGACAAAAATAAAGGAAGGAAGTTGAGATAAACACAAACTCTTCCATCAAGGAAGAGTTGCATTAGAACTACACAAGAACATCTTAACTTCTTCGCGCGTGATGCATCTCGAAGGAACTGAGGTGAAAACTCCCTCAAAAACATCTCTGAAACCTGAAACCCATGTAAGTGAATCTTAGTCGACTGGGCTACCCAACTCATATGCACGACATCACTGACAAACCATTTCTCTAAATTGAGACGTGACAAAAGTAACCCCGCTCGTCTCCACAATACCCGAAGTACGAAGAATGCAGTGACACTCCTCCAGAAAACCCTGGGCATCATCTTTCGCCAATCCACTGAAGATAGGAGGGTGGTACTTCTTATACCCCTCAAGGCTAAGTTGTTCTTCCTCCATTGCTACTGCCCTAACAACGAGCTGAACGGAAACCACATGGTGTGCTGCCATGACACCTGGAACCTGACCAACATGATCTCGCTGCTCTGGAGTTTAGACGGCGGGAGTCTGAACTCCTCCCCTGATCTACGGAGTAGCCGGTGCACTAGAATCAATCCCGCCTGAGTCAGTGTACCAAGCATACTCAAAAACTACGCCCAGGTCTCCTGAAATCCGGGCGTAACAACAGGCGCCTCCGGTACCTGTTCTCCAACTGGACTACTGGAGACTTGTCTACAGCTGCCCTGGTAGGTGCCCTAGCTGCGGTACATGCTTCTTGTAGACCTCTCCCTCTTCCCCTAGCGACCTTTGCCCCGGAGTAATATCATCAGGAACCGCATCTCGTGTCCTCACCATTAGTGAGGGAATGGAATAGTAATTTAGTACTTCAAGATTAATGAACTCACACGATAGGAATGAAGGAAATGAAATTGTCCTAATAGTCCCGTAGCCTCTCGAAGATAAGTACAGACGTATCCGTACCGATCCGCAAGACTCTACTAAACTCTCTTATGACTAGTAGCACCTATGAACCTAGAGCTCTGATACGAACTTGTTACGACCCAATTTCCCTCCGTTGGGTATCGTGACGGCACCTGGTCTTAAGGACTAGGTAAGCCTAATATTAAATGGAACATGAAACGTAATATTAAAATTTTTAAATGCTTTTGAAATAAATCTCTATACATTGCACATTTTCCCAAAACCCGGCGAGTAAAAGTCATAATCTTTAAAGAATTTATACTAAGATTCCTAATTACCACTATTAGGAAATAAGTACAACAGTGTATATACAAAAATGTAAGACGGTGACTCCGAAACCCCGAACGCTGAAGTGGTTGTACCTTGAGTCTCCACAACAGCAACCGCGCTGCTAATAACCAATTAACCGACTATGTGAAACCTGGAATCTGCACAAAATGCACAGAAGAGTAGTAGGAGCAGACCACAGCGGTGCCCAGTAAGTATCAAGACTAACCTCAGTGAAGTAGTGACGAGGACTAGTCAAGACACCCGCTGGTCTAATAAATTAAACAGGCAAAAATATAGAAAATGACAGAATATGACATCTACCTAATGACTCCACATGATAGTAAATAACAGAACAACTACAATGCATAAGGAAATACAGCAAACAATAATGGAACAACATAATAATACACAGAAGGATGGACAGAAATACAAGCCAAAACCGAAAACCACAACACAATAAGAACACCAGTAACTCAACACTGCATTAGTTTTTCCACATCAGGCCATAGCCAACAACCCAATAAATTGGTCAAATCTTCGAGTGAAACCTTTCCCTCAGAAGGTTATATTGAAAGTTTTTAAAAGTATAATCATTTCAGTAGGAAAATTTCCTTTGAAATATACTTCCTCCAAGTTGGGTTGCGATCGCGTAGGGTCGTGTGTTTGTTAACTGCGAACGCAAGGCAGGTTCTGCGATCGCATAAGGTAAATTAGTGGGGCAGCATATTTTTTCTTCTCAATCGCGTAGGGAGTTCGGCGATCGCAGTGAGGAAATTCCCTGGGAAGTGTGTTTTAAAAAGCCATATCCGCAAGTTTTAGCCCACATTTCACCTTTGTTAGACGGAATTGGCGATTTTGAGAGAGAGTAAAGAGGGAATCAAAGGGGAAACACTTGGAGGTAAGATTTTTGACTTCATAACTCGGTTCTATGTTGTTTTCTTAGTAATTAAACTTGAAATTAGTTGGATTTAAACCCAAAATTGGGGAAGTTAGGGCATGATAAATTGAGACTCAAATTGAGGAATTGAGGGGTCAATTGTAGTCGGATTTCGATGCATTTTATATGTATAGACTCGGGAAAGGATGAGGATTATTGTGATATGATTTTTATAGAATTCCAAGACGTGCGCCCGGGGGTCGGGTTTGGCCAATTTTGGGGTTTGTGCCCAATTGTGATAAATTTCGAATGGGTTCCGTCTTTCTTTCATATTTTGATGTTATTAATCTAATTTTGGTAGACTCGGAGCATGTGGGAGCCAATTCGAGGGGCAAGTGCATCGTGGAGTAGTTTTCGGGCCGGTTTGAGGTAAGTAATGATTGTAACTCTAGACTTGAGGGTATGAAACCCCGGTATTTCACTTTATTTTGGTAAATGTGGTGACGCACATGCTAGGTGACGAGCGTGTGGGCATGCACCGATAGCGATTTTGACTTGGTCCGTCCCGTGGAGACTATTATGCCACGTATTTGATTTGAAATCATGAGATGTCCTGTATTTTTCAGGTTTATATTACATTATGGGCATTATGCCGCGTTTGGGGCCTTGTGCCGATCTGTTTAGACCCCTAGGGGTGTTTTTACACTATTCTCACACTATTTTTGATAGAAAATTGTTAACCCAGTCATGTTTATTACGTGTTGCTTTACTTTTCACTGTTATCCCAATGTGTTAGAATATTGTGAGGTATTTGGGGTTATGTCCCACGATATTGAGATGAGTTGCCCGAGTGGCTTGAAAGGATGACTAAGTGAGGCCGAGAGCCGAGTTTGTGAGGATAGTTATGGGTCGGGCTGCACTCCACATCATATATATATATAGATATTATATGGTTCGGGCTGCACACCGCAACAATATGTTGCTTAGGCTGTAGGAGCCCCTCCAGGAGTCTGTACAACCCCAGTGAGCGCAGTCGACTATTATTTGGATCGAGCTACATGCCGCATCAAATACATATATTAATTGGATCGGGATGCACGATGCAGTATATATATATATATATATATTATTGGATCGGGTTGAACGTCGCAACATATGTTTTGTGGATCGTGCTGCACGCCGTAGGAGTTTGTGTGGATTCATGGTACTTGTTGAGTGAGAGTGCTGAGTGTGAGCATTGAGTACTGATAGAGGAGTCACGAGTGACATAGAGATCTTACGTATGAGTGCTATTGTACCCGAGAGGCTATAAATTGTGATATCATTTTTTTTCCCTCACTTTACACTGAGTCTCTTTAATAGACGTTGAGTCAATGTTTTATGCAAGTTTAGAAGGGGGAACTGGAGTTTGTAAAGTATTTTGGTAAATGTAGTCTTTTGGGTTACTCTATTTGTTTTCACTAGCACATATTTTTATGAAACTGTCACTTTTAAATGCTCGTCACTGCACTCAAGTCTTTAGTTACTTTGGTTACATACTCAGTTGGCGTACTCACATTACTCCCTGCACCTTTGTGTGCAGATCCAGGTACCAGATCCGAGCGTTAGCTGATATCTCCTTTGCTCGGAGGTTGCTCGAGGATAGAGGTAGTTGTTCGACGTACCCAGCTGGCCTTCATTTCCCTTATTATCTCGTAGATTTCTAGTATTCTACGGATTGTACTCATAGGGGCTTGTTATCTGATTTTGTATTTATCCCTTTAGATGCTCATGACTGTTGTATCCGGGAGCTGGGTTGTGGTTGGATTTGATTTCTGTGGTATTACTGATGTTGAGAGATAGGACCCCTTTTGAGAAAGATACTTAGTCTAGGTGAGCCTTTGATATCTCTAACTAATCTAAGCGCATCATTAGAACTGACTTAACACTTGCACAACAAAGCAAATGTCAGGTCGTCTAATGGTCAAATAGAGCATTTTACCTACTAGCCTTTGGTAACTTGCTATATCCTGAAATTCTTCATCTCCATTGTGTCCTACATGTTTTTCATACTCTGTGGTAGTTGGTTTTTTGCTTTAGCTCAATAGGAGTAGAGGCAGGTTTGGCTGCAGCTAGTCCTGTGGTGGAAATCTATTCTAGTGCATATTTTCTTTTGTTTAACAACATCCCTTTATCTGATCTCATCACTTCTATGCCCAAGAAATATCCGAGTTCCCCCAAATCCTTGACTTTAAATTTATTGTGTAATGTACTATTCGCCTCTTCCACAAGGGACATGTTGCTACCCGTGAGTAAGAGATCATCAACATACACTAAGATACCAACAATGTCCTTAATAACTCATTTTAGCCTTTCTCGACTTGTGTGCGCGGTTCAGGTATTGACCCAGAAGACTTATATGTTAAAAAACTGATAAAAACAAGAACTTTTGTCATAAAAAGTAAGGAGTTCTGTGATTGCTGTGAGGAAATTGCCTGGGTAGTGTGCTTTAAAAATCCATATCCGCGAGTTTTAGCCCACATTTCACTATTTTTTGACAGAATTAGAGCTTTTGAGAGAGAGTAAAGAGGGATTCAAAGGGGTAACACTTGGAGGTAAGATTTTTGACTTTATAACTCGATTCTATGCTGTTTTCTGAGTAATTAAACTTGAAATTAGTTGGATTTAAACCAAAAATTGGGAAAGTTAGGGCATGAGAAATTGAGACTTAAATTGAGGAATTGCGGGTCAATTGTAGTCGGATTTCGATGCATTTTATATGTACAGACTCTGGAAAGGATGAGGATTATTGTGATACGATTTTTATAAAATTCCAAGACGTGCGCCCGGGGATC
This sequence comes from Nicotiana knightiana, assembly GCA_005239525.1. Taxonomy (NCBI): domain Eukaryota; kingdom Viridiplantae; phylum Streptophyta; class Magnoliopsida; order Solanales; family Solanaceae; genus Nicotiana; species Nicotiana knightiana. The sequence goes on along the minus strand of ML434974.1, from coordinate 65,605 downwards.
GGGTTTGGCCAATTTTATGGTTTGTGCCCAATTGTGATAAATTTCGAATGGGTTCCGTCTTCCTTACATATTTTGATGTTATTAATCTAATTTTGATAGACTCGAAGCATTTGGGAGTCAATTCGAGGGGCAATCGCATCGTGGAGTAGTTTTTGGGCCGATTTGAGGTAAGTAACGATTGTAACTCTAGACTTGAGTGTATGAAACCCCAGTATTTCACTTTTTTTTGGTAAATGTGGTGACGGACGTGCTAGGTGACGAGCGTGTGGGCGTGCACAGGTAGAGATTGTGACTTGGTCCGTCCCGTGGTGACTATTATGCCACGTATTTGATTTGAAATCGTGAGATGTCCTGTATTTTTAAAGTTTATATTATATTATGGGTAGTATGCTGCGTTTGGGGCCTTGTGCCGATCTGTTTAGACACCCAGGGCTATTTTTACACTATTCTATCACTAGTTTTGATAGAAAATTATGAACTCAGTCATGTTTATTACTTGTTGCTTTTCTTTTCACTGTTATCCCAATGTGTTAGAATACTGTGAGGTATTTGGGGTTGAGTCACGCGATGTTGAGATGATTTGCCCGAGTGGCTTAAAAGGATGACTGAGTGAGGCCGAGAGCCGAGTTTATGAGGATAGTTATGGATTGGGCTGCACGCCGCAACATATATATATATATATATATATATATATCATATGGATCGGGCTGCACGCCGCAACATATGTTTATATATTGGATCGGGCTGCACGCCGTAACAGTTTGTGTGGATACATGGTACCTGTTGAGTGAGAGTGCTAAGTGTGAGCATTGAGTACTGATAGAGGAGTCACGAGTGACGGAGAGATCTTACGTATGAGTGATGTTGAGCCTGAGAGGATTTGGTAAATCATTATTTTTCGCTCATTTTACACCGTGTCTCTTTAATAGACGTTGAGTCAATGTTTTATGCAAGTTTAGAAGGAGGAACTAGAATTTGTAAAGGATTTGGTAAATGTAGTCTTTTGGGTTGCTCTATTTGTTTTCACTGGCACATATTTTTATGAAACTATCACTTTTAAATGCTCGTCACTACACTCAAGTCTTTAGTTACTTTGGTTACTTATTTAGTTGGCGTACTCACGTTACTCCCTGCATCTTTGTGTGCAGATCCAGATGCCAGATTCGAGCATTAGCTGATATCTCCTTTTCTCGAAGGTTGCTCGAGGATAGAGGTAGTTGTTCGGCGTCCCTAGCTGGCTTTATTTTCCTTTCTTATCTCGTAGATTTCTAGTATTCTCTGGATTATACTAATAGGGGCTTGTTATCATATATATTTATCCCTTTAGATGCTCATGACAGTTTTATCCGGTGCTGGGTTGTGGTTGGATTTGATTTCTGTGGTATTATTGCTGTTGAGAGATAGGACCCCTTTTGAGAAAGATACTTAGACCAGGTGAGCCTTTGATATCTCTAACTAATCTAAGCGCATCATCAGAACTGACTTAACACTTGCACAACAAATCAAATGTCAGGTCGTCTGATGGTCAAATAGAGCATTTTACCTACTAGCCTTTGGTAACTTGCTATATCCTGCAATTCTTCATCTCCATTGTGTCCTACATGTTTGTCATACTCTGTGGTAGTTACTTTCTGCTTTAGCTCAATAGGAGTAGTGGTAGGTTTGGCTGCAGCTAGTCCTATGGTGGAAATCTATTCTAGTGCATATTTTCTTTTGTTTAACAACATCCCTTTATCTGATCTCATCACTTCTATGCCCAAGAAATATCCGAGTTCCCCCAAATCCTTGACTTTAAATTTATTGTGTAATGTACTATTCGCCTCTTCCACAAGGGACATGCTGCTACCAGTGATTGGGAGATCATCAACATACACTAAGATAACAACAATGTCTTTAAATAACTCATTTTATCCTTTCTCGACTTGCGTGCGCGGTTCGGGTATTGACACGGAAGACTTATATGTTAAAAACTGATAAAAACAAGAACTTTTGTCTTAAAAAGTAATTTTCGTTGACTTCGGTCAACATTTTGAGTAAATGGACCAAGAATCGTATTTTTATGGTCTTGGCGGGTCCGTATTAAAATATTGGACCTGAGCATATGTCCGGAGTCGAATTCTGAGGTCCCTAGCTCGAGATATGAATTTTGTTTGAAAATTAAAAGTCTGAAATTAAATGGTTTTAAGAATCTATTAATGTTTGGTATTTTTTATACCGGGTCCATACTTTGGTTTCGGAGCCCGGTAAAGGTTAAATATAATAATTATAACTTGTCTGTGAATTTTGATAAGAAACGGAGTCAGTTTGACGTGATTCAGACGTTCGGTTGTGAAAATAGAAGTTTTAAAGCTTTCTTGAAAATTCCATTGGATTTGGTGTTCAATTAGTAGTTTTAGGTGTTATTTGGCGATTTGATTGCGCGAGCATGTTTGTAGGGTGTTTTAGGACTTGTGTGCATGCTTGGTTTGGAGCCTCGAGGGCTCGAGTGAGTTTCGGATATGTTACGGGATGTTTGGACTTAGGAAAATCTGGTGTGAGAGTGATGTATCTGGTGTCTGGTGCATTGTACTTCGTGACCGTGTAGTCACTCTTGCGATCGCGAAGGTGATCTAGGCTAGGGATAAACTTTTCTCTATGCGAACATGGAGACTAGGTCACGAACGCGGAGTGATGGGGGCCTTGCCCTTCACGAACGTGGCCAAATCAACGCGAATGAATATCATTTGAGATCTGGGGGAGGGGGCCAGTCGCTCTTCATCACGAACGCGAGCAGGGACTTGTGAATGTGAAATCCAGGGGGCATAGCCTTCGCAAACGCGATGGGAGTTTCACGATCGCGTAAGTATACAGAACATAGCTCTTCGCGAACGCAACAGTATTCACGCGATCGTGATGAACACTATCGCCCAGCTATTGAAAAATAGAATCAAAATAGGAATTTGGCCATTCTTTCAAAATTATCAAAACTAAGAGACCTAGAGGCGATTCTTCCACAAGATTTTCTTCCCCATATTGTTGGTAAGTGATTTTAACCTACTTTCTCTTTCAATTACCCAACACATTTCATGAATTTTCAACCTAAAATCTAGGATTTCCATGGTAGAAATTGGGGGTTTGGGTAGAATTAGGGATTTTTAGGAAATTGGGATTTAGATCTCAAATTGTGGTCGGATTTCAAAACTAATTGCATATTCGGGCTCTGGGGTGAATGGATGAATGGGTTTTGGTCCGAACCTCGAGTTTTGACCAAGCGGACCCGAGGTCGATTTTCGACTTTTTGGGGAAAAGTTTGTGAAACCTAAATTTATGCATTGTAATTGATTTCTTTAGCAATATTTGATGTTCTTAAGTTAATTATGTCTATATACGAGTGGTTTGGAGGTGCAATCTAGAGGAAAAGCCGTGGTTGAGCTTTGAGTTTTGCCGACGGAGCAAGGTAAGTGTCGTGGTTAACCGTGGCTTGAGGGATAAGGTATGAATTGCTTATTTGCTACATGTTTGAATGCTGGGTACAACGTATAGGTGTGGTGACGAGTATCTATCCGTTGTTGTCGAGTCATAGCATGCAAATGAGTCTTATTCTTGTAATTGTTGCCATCCTTGATTATACTATCTATGTTTAGACTAGTTGATCGTTATGTTGATTACTCTTATCATGTTTTACGGAATATTGTACTGATTGAGTATTGACTCAAGGTTAAGTTCGGTATTGTGGAACTAAATGTTGAAGTAAGACTTGTTCTTGATATTTCTATCTCCCTGTTGTTATTGATCATTTTTTGGTGAGGGAGAGTGTTACAACACAGAGGGTGATGCAGTGAAAATGTTTTGTGAATGAGTTTAAATGTACGAAGGGTGATGTCGTGCCATATTTGTGTGTGATAATGCACGAAAGGTGATGTCGTGCCATGTTCTAAGAGAGTTAATGCACGAAAGGTAATGTCGTGTCGTTTCTATTGTTTCATATGGTGAGGTTGAGAGTAAAAGAACGAAGGGTGATTTCGTGCACTTTCCTTTACCGTGCTTATTTGTTTCTATCTTTTTAAGGTATAATGATTGATAAACTCCTTATTTCTGTTGTGACCATTTATGTTGTGTTTCCCCCTAGCATGTCCCCTTCCCAATATTTCTTGCCTTATTTCTTTCATTGTTGCTATTTGTATCTATATTGTTATACTGCACATGTTTGTTTGTAGGTGTCTTGTCCTAGCCTTGTCACTACTTCATCGAGGCTAGACTCGACACTTACCAATACATGGGGTCGGTTGTACTGATACTTCACACTGCACTTCCTGTGTAGATTTTGGTACTGGACCGAGTTGACCCTGAGTTAGCTGCTGGATTCATCTGATCGGAGACTCAAGGTAGTCCTATCGGCATTCACAGGCCCTGAAGTCCCCGTCTATCCTTTCTATTTACTGTTTCCTTTTATTCAAACCGTTGTACTTCTTTCATACTTCTATTTGTAGTAAATTCTAGAATGCTCGTAGATTGTGACTCCAGATTCTGGGTAGTTGTATAAATGTTAAGACTGTTATGGATTTCCGCACTGTTTTAAACTTATCGTAGCTTAATTGTTTTAAATCACTGAAAGGGTTTAGAAATGGCTTCATGACCTCTAATGTTGGCTTTCCTAATAAGTGAAACGTTAGGCGCCAACACGGCCTTGACGGTGGGAATTTCGGGTCGTGACAGTCATGTGCTGTATGATTAGTGAATAAAAAGTGATCATATGCACTCTGTTGATATCCTACTCCTAGTAATGCATCTGTGAGCTTAATGTTCCATTGTCTTGAAGCCTGTTCAAGGCCATAGAGTGATTTCCATAATCTTAAGCTTTATTCTCCACTGGCTTTAGAAACCTTGTGGCAAGACCATGCATACTTCTTCATAAGGGTCACCTAGTAGGAATGCATTGTTGACATCCATTTGGTAGGGGATCCACTCCTTTGAGGCTGCTATGCTAAGGACAATTCTCACATTTACTATTTTGGCAAATGGTGAGAATCTCTCATGATAGTCCAACCCTTCTTGTTGGGTATATTCTTTTGCTGCCATCATGCCTTAAATCTCTCAACCTCTCTATTTAATCTTAAACACCTACTTAGAACCAATTGGTTTCTTCCCTTCTGGCAAGTCTACAACCTCCCAGGTGTGATTTTCTTCAAGTGCTTTAATCGCTTGGTCCATAGCTTGTGTCCACCTTGGATCACGTTGATGACGTCCACAACACACCTCGATAAAACATATGATACCGTCATATGCAATATAAATTGCCCAACTATGATTCGGGGTCAAATAGACATGGAGTTATAAGGGGTGTTAGGAGTTTATTCTTGAAGAAAGCGAATGGATTAATAAAATTTGACCTTTCATAATGAGTTTTGATTTCTACTTCTACTATTACTTTAACAATTGAAAGCTAAGTAAAAGAAACTACAAATGAATGATTGTTTTTGGTATTGTTCCAAATAGATTAAAAGCCCAAGGATGTGACTATAACCTAGGTGTTCACCTAATGGGTTAAATATGTTAATACTTATTTTTTTGATTTGGTGTATTATAGCTCTTAACTTTATATTACCAACTCAATACCTACCAGTCAGAGAGTGATTTTGACCAATTTGGCTTTATCAAAAGGGGCTTCGATAAAATCAGCCCTCGAAAAAACAAAAAGGCTTCGATAAAATCTGCTCTTGAAAAACCTTAAGAGGTATCAAACTATCTTAACACAAACAAGCTAAGGCATAAAGAAAATTTTTACTATATCTTTAAGCCGAAAGGGGAAATAATAGCTATCTTTTAGAGGCCATATCTGTCACGACCCCAAATCCTAATCGACCGTGATGGCGCCTATCATGGAACTAGGCTGGCCAACCATTTCAGACTATCGATTTAAATATCATAATTTCCCACAATTAGCAGATATTAAAAATAACAGAATGGGATGAAACAAACACACACTTCCCCAAAACCTGGAGTCAACTATCATGAGCATCTAAGACTGAAAATACAATGTACACCATAATGACTTGCTACAACAAAAGTCTGAGGTACAAAGACCAAAAGAAACTATGATCTGAGGGAAGGAGAGAAGGTGAGCTGGGGACGCTGAGCAGCTACCTCAATCTTCGAGCAACTCCAAGCTCGTCCGGAAATCAACTAGCGAGATGGTCTGGTACCTGGATCTGCACACAGAGGTGCAGAGAGTAACATGAGTATGCCAACTCAGTAAGTAATCAATGTAACTAAAAACTTGGGTGTAGTGACGAGAATTTAAATCATGTATATCCATATAATGAATAACATTGGAAATGAGTAAATCAAGTCAGGAATCTACAATTCCGAATATTTCATAAAACTCCGGTTTCCATTAGAAAATCACGTATAAAACATCTATCAAACATTTATTATCAGAGGCTCAATGTAAAGAAGAGTGTAAACAACATTTTTTTCCATAAAATATAAGCCCCTCGGGCACAGTGTCAGTCTCAAATAAGCCTCTCGGGCAAGCTTCTCAGTCACTCGTGACTCCACTATCAGTATCTCATGCTCTCACTTCACACTCATACTCAGCAAGTACCCTGAAAACACACACATGATGCGGTGGGCAGCCTGCCACTACTATATATATATATATATATATATATATATATATATATATATTATACTATTGCGGCGTGCAGCCCAATCCATATATATAACATACACTGTGGCGTGTAGCCCGATCCATATGATAGTCGACTGCGCTCACTGGGGTGTACAGACTCCTGGAGGGGCTCCTTCAGCCCAAGCGCTATATCTGATGCGGCATGCAGCCCGATCCAATATGTATATTGCTGCGGCGTGCAGCCCGATCCATTTATAACATATATTGTTGTGGCATGCAACCCGATCCATATATATATAATCTATATTGCTGCAACGTGAAGCCCGACCCACATATAATATATAACATATATATCGCTGCAGCGTGCATCCCATCCCATAGCTATCCTCACATACTCGGCTCTCTGCCTGACTCAGTCACCTTCACAAGCCACTTGGGCAGTTTATCTCAACTTACGGGACTCAGCCCAAAATACTTTTTAGAGTTTTCAAACCAGTGAAATAACAATGAAAATAATAACAAGTAGCAAACATGACTGAGTTCACAATTGTTCTAACAGGATAGTGGTAGAATAGTGTAAAAGTACCTCCGAGGGTTTGAACAGATCGGCATAAGGCCCCAAACATGGATAATACCCCTGAGGGTCTAAACAGATCGGCGCAAGGCCCCAAACATGGCTCACAGCCCATAAACAGGTATAAACTTCCGAAAGACAGGATGTCGTAAAGTTCAACTCCAATACGCGGCTTAATAGCCACTACAGGACAGACCAAGTCACAATCCCTATCACTGCACGCCCACACGCTCCTCACCTAGCATGTGCGTCACCTCATTTATCAATACAATATCAAATAACGGGTTGTCATACCCTCAGGTTTAGAGTTTTAATCATTACTTACCTCAAAACTGTCCAAAAGCTACTCCACGATGCGCATTCCCCTCGAATTGGCTCCCAAATGCTCCGAATCTAACCAAAATCAGATTAACATCATCAATATACGCTAACGGAACGAAACCCAATCGAAAGATAAAAATTTTAACACAATTCTCGAAATTCGGCCAAATTAGAGCCCCGGGGCCACATCTCCGTATTCAATAGAATTTACATCAATAGAATCGTCATCCTCCCACGATTCTATACATACCAAAAACTCCACAATCGGACCATAATTACCCACTCAAATCACCAAAAGAATTTCCAATTTTCCTCCCCATTTTTCTCTAACTTTTTCCACTTTAATTCTTCAAATTACAAGTTTAATCCGTACAAAATAGCATAGAAACGAGTTTTATAATCCGGGAACTTACCTCCACTTAATACCTTCGAATCACCCCTTCAATTTGCTCTCAACCCAGCTCAATCAGCATGCAACAATGGAGGAAAATGCCAAAATATTCATGGAGGCACTTTTTATACTGTTCTGCCCAGTTAATCTGCACCCGCATACAATTACTCGCACCTGCGGACCCGCACCTGCAGTCCCAGGTGCGCACCTTCGAAATCCCACTAACAGTCCAATTCTCGCACCTGCGGTCCCTTTTCCGCACCTACGGACTCCTCCTGCCTGGCCTTTTTTCTCACCTTTGCATGGAACTTCGCACCTGCGGCTCCTGTTGACCTAAGTCACTGCATGGTTTTGAAGATTGACAAATGCCTACCCAGTTGAACTAGGTCAATCAGGGTAAATATCTCGAACGAACCAATTGGCACAAGAATCGTACATGCACAGGAGATAAACGTGATATGTGAATTATCCATGAACTAAGAGGTTGTCTCCTAATGCGAAAAGGTTTCAAATTTATGAGGGGTTAGAGTTCGAGTTCAGCAAGGATAGAAATAAAGGAAGGAAGTTGAGATAAACACAAACTCTTCCACCAAGGAAGAGCTGCATTAGAACTAAACAAGAACACCTTAACTTCTGGTCCTATATAATGTTGAAGTATTCCTAGTGAAGAATTATTCGCACAAAGATAGAATTGAAGCAAGAACTGAAGGCAAAATTACAAGAGAAATTTTGCAAGCAGAATCCTTGTGCAATACAAAGGCTACTGACCAGTTAGAAGAACCAGTTCCATCTGGTTATCTTCCGAGTCTAGTTGGCTGTAGTAGGTGATTTAATATTGTATCCATCACCTTTATTAGAAGCAATTATAATAGGTACACATTGTCCAAGTTAGAGTTAACTTGAAGCTTGTCGCAATTAGCTAGACGCTAGGTTGCTACAAAGGGATTAGAGTTAGTCCTTAGGTTTACAAAAGAGTTTATTTTGTAAATGCTGTTTGGCTCAGAGTTGTAGTGAAGAGTTTGGGAAAATCCCACTGAGGAGTAGGTCGTGGTTTTTTCACCTTTTGAGCTAGGTGTTTTCCACGTAAAAAACTCTTTGTTTTTTACTTTACTGCATTTATTATTCCGCACTAGTAGAAGTTGGAACACCAAATCACCCCCTTCTTGTGTTGTATTGAAGTATAAAACATCAATTGGTATCAGGGCAAGTTATCTTTGAAAAGGTTGACACCTTGGAAAAGATCAAAATGAGTGCAACACTTGGAAACTGGGGGGGTCAATCAACTACAAGGCCACCACTCTTCAATGGCCAGTACTACTCTTTGTGGAAGAACAACATGAAGGACCACCTGATTGGAGAAGACTATGAACTGTGGGACATAGTCATTGATGGTCCTCTAGCTACCATGATGAAGACTGCTGAAGGTATAGATGTACCAAAGACTAGAGCTGACTGCACTACTGAGGATCTGAAGAAATGGGAAAAGAATGCAAAGGTCAAGAAGTGGCTAGTGTGTGGACGAGGTCCAGACAAGTATAGTAGAATCCAAAGTTGTACCACTGCCAAAGAAATCTGGGATACCTTGCAAGTAGCCCATGAAGGAACACCTCAGGTAAAAAGATCAAGAGGTACTCTTCTATACTCATAGTATGAAAACATCACTATGAAAAAAGGAGAGACTATCCAATAGATGTACACAAGGTTCATAACTTTGACAAATGAACTTAAGTCTCTTGGTAGAGTCATTCTTGAATAGGACAGGGTAGAGAAGATCCTGACAAGGGTCTTACCAATCTTCTAGGAAAGAAAAATCATTGCTATTCAGGAATAAAAAAATATGGCAACCCTCAGATTGGATGAACTAATTGGAAACCTTACTGCCTATGAGCTTAAAAGGAAGACAATGAAGATGGATGGTCCAAAGAAGGAGAGGAGTCTAGCACAGAGTATCACTGAGGGACCAGATCTTGAGGAAGATGAGATGGCCATAATTACCAAAGAATTCAGAAACTTTCTAATAAGGAAGAAGGGCATCTCTAGGGGAAGAAATTATAACAAAGCAAAATCTCCAGAAAGGGCAACCAATGAGGAATGCTACAAGTGTTGAAAGACTGACCATCTTATCAAGAATTGTCCTCAGTGGGAAGTGGAATGGAAAAAGGAGAGATATGAAAGAAGGAAGAGGTCCAACCCAAGATAATCACAACAAAAGCTATGGTTGTTGCTTGGGGGGAATGTTCAGATGAAGAATCAGAAGAAGCAGGAAAATGAAGATCAGGCGCTCATGGAAATTGGAGAATCCGATGAGGAATCACATGAAGAAATAGAGGTAAGTATCTCTCATATTAAAAATAAAATAAAGTTCCTATCTAAGGAAAAACTCTCTGAGTTGCTATTTGATTTCATGGATGATTCCGAAGAAACAACCAAAGAGAAGGAACAACTCTCTACAGAATGTGAAATGCTAAAAGAAAAATGCATGAACCTGGAAATCGGACTTAGTGAATCTGAAAAGAAAAACATTGTCTTGTTGAACCAGGTTCATCCACTTGAAACTGAGATTCTAGAACTAAAATCTGAAAACTTAAAGCTAAAGCTATGATCCAATAAAAAAGGTTGTTGATCATTCTCATATCATGTTAGAAGAAAATGTGGGAAAACTAAAAGATAAGATGTATGCCAAGAATGAAAAGATAAGAACTCTTAAAGAAGAACTTGGAAAAGTCAAACATGAATTAGATCGAATTTGTAAAGGGAATAAATCCTCTGATGCCTTGATATGGCTTCAAGAGAATCATAGTAGCAATCGGAGAGGGATTCGCTTTGGGAGTCAATCGCCCAAGTGGGATCCCAAAAGCAAGTATCTCACTCTCCCTGAGAATAAAATTTACACCCGTTGTGGTAAGACTGGCCACTACAAAATTTAGTGTACTGCAAAAGAGCAGGCAAGTCGAAGAAATGAGAGTTTTGTTAAAAAGAAAAATTGGCTACCAAATTGGGCTAGAAAAAGCTTGATTCATCCATTCTCTCATAGAAAAGGACCCAAACTAGTTTGGGTTCTTAAAACTAACCCTTGATTCCTTTTTGTAGGTTCAAGTGAGAGGAGGCAGCCAAATTTGGTATTTGGATAGTGGCTGCTCAAAGCATATGAAAGGGAACATGGAACAGTTCCTTTCACTTGAAGGTTTCAAAGGAGAAAATGTCTCCTTTGGAAACAGAAAGAAAGGTGAAATTATTGGGGTTGGTAAGGTGGGTAAGGATGACACACAATCCATTGAAGATGTGTATCTAATAGATGGCTTGAAATATAGCCTGATCAGTGTATCACAACTGTGTGACAGAGGTAACCTGGTTGCTTTTACTTCCACAAAATGTTTTGTGATTAACCTGCTTACTGACAAGATTGTTTTGCAGGGAAAAAGAATGAATAACATCTATGTCATAGACTTGTCCACACTGTCTGAAAACGAACTCACTTGCCTAAGTGTGTTGGACAGTGATCCCCTCCTGAGGCACAAAAGACTTGGTCACGCAAGTCAAAATCAGCTAAACAAACTAGTCTATAAAGACTTAGTGGTAGGGCTTCCTAACATTAAGTTCAAGGAAGACAAAGTTTGTGAGGCATGTGCAAGGGGGAAGCAGGTAAGATCTTCTTTCAAAAGTAAGAAAGTGGTCAGTACCACTAGGACGTTTGAACTGGTTCATATGGACCTATGTGGTCATATGAGAACTCTGAGCAGAGCTGGTAAAAGATATGTAATGGTGCTAGTTGATGACTATTCAAGGTTCACTTGGACCTTATTTCTGACATCTAAGAATGAAGAATTTGATATGTTCACCTCATTGTTAAGAAAACTCAAAATCAGTTAGGAAATCAACTAGCATCAATAAGATCTGATCATGGTACTGAATTTGAGAATGCAAAGTTTGCTGAGTTCTGTGATGAACATGGTATCAATCACAATTTCTCTGCCCCTAGAACCCCACATCAAAATGGGGTTGTTGAAAGAAATAATAGAAATCTGGAAGATATGACAAGAACCATTCTTCTTTCTAGCAAAATACCTCATAGCTTCTGGGCAGAAGCAATAAACACTACATGCTATATAATAAATAGATGCATGACCAAGCCTCTGGCAGAGAAAACTCCTTATGAATTACTTAAAGGGACAAATCCCAACATATCCCACCTTAGGGATTTCGGATACAAGTGCTTTGTGCACAATAATGGCAAAGATTCCCTAGGAAAATTTGATCCCAGAAGTGATGAGGGAGTATTCTTGGGATATTCATCACATAGCAAAGCTTATAAAGTGTATAATAAAAGAACTATGTGTGTAGAAGAAAGTGTACATGTTGTATTTGATGAAACTAACACTCTTGTTGAGAGACGGGAACTAGAAGATAAGGAGCTTAGACTAGTGCGAAGCAGTGAAAACATTAAAGCAAACATGGAAGATAGAACAGGTGATGGACCAGGCCCAACTACCCCAAGCAACACGACAGGGGGAACTCAACATGTGAACCTTGGCCCTGATCCTGTTCCACAACAACAAGACACTATGGGAATATCTAGAAGTGAACAGTTGGTTCTCAAACCACATAGATATCAGAGTTCTCACCCTCTTGAGAACATCATAACAGATCTAACATTTGGAATCAAAATAAGATCCTCTTTGAAAAATCTATGTGCGTTTGATGCCTTTCTATCCTTGATTGAACCAAAGAACATTTGTGAAGCCCTACAGGATGCTGACTGGGTAAATGCCATGCAAGAAGATCTGAATCAATTTGAAAGAAGTCAAGTGTGGCACTTGGTACCAAGACCACTAGACATATCAGTGATTGGCACAAAGTGGGTCTTCAGGAACAAGCTTGATGAGGATTGAACTGTTACAAGAAATAAGGCTAGACTGGTTGTTCAAGGATACAGTCAAGAAGAGGGAATTGACTATGATGAGACCTTTTCCCCTGTGGCAAGACTGGAAGCAATCAAACTTCTTATAGCATTTGCTGCACACATGGAATTCACTCTCCATCAGATGGATGTTAAGAGTGCCTTCCTCAATGGCTATCTGAAGGAAGATGTATTTGTCAGACAACCTCCAGGTTTTGAAAGCAAGGAGTCACCTGACCATGTATACAAACTTTACAAGGCTCTTTATGGTCTCAAACAAGCACCAAGAGCATGGTATGAGCGTATATCAAAATTCCTGCTAGAACATGGATACAAACGAGGTAAAATTTACAGCACCTTGTTCTTAAAGGAAAAAGGGTAAAGAACTCCTGGTTGTGCAAATATATGTGGACGATATCATATTTGGGGCGACTTCTGAAAAATTGAGTAAGGAGTTTGCTATACTTATGGGGAGTGAGTTTGAGACGAGTATGATGGGTGAGCTAAACTTCTTCTTAGGGTTGCAAATCAAGAAAAATTCAAATGGAACAATGATTCATCAACAAAAGTATGTGAAAGAATTGCTCAAGAAATTTAAAATGGAAGACTCAAAGGAAATAGACACCCTCATAGCCACAATTACAAAATTAGATGTGGATGAACCTGGTTCATCCGCTGATCAGAAGCTGTACAGAGGGATGATTGGGTCTCTATTATATCTCACTGCCAGCAGACCTGATATTGTGTTCAGTGTAGGACTATGTGCCAGGTTTCAGGCAAATCCAAAGGAGTCTCACCTAACTGTAGTGAAGAGAATTTTGAGATATCTGGAAGGCACCACTGATTTGTGCCTTTGGTATCTTAAAGGTAGTAATTTCGACCTTGTAGGATATGTTGATGTTGATTATGCAGGTTTCTTGATTGACAGGAAATGTACTTCAGGGATGGCTCACTTTTTGGGCTCCTGCCTTGTGTCTTGGGCCCCCAAGAAACAAAATTTAGTAGCCTTGTCTACTGCTGAGGCTAAATATGTGGCTGCAGCCTCATGTTGTGCTCAGTTGCTATAAATCAAGCAACAACTCATGGACTTTGGTATAGAGGTTGGATGCATTCCTATTTTCTGTGACAACACCAGTGTAATAAGTATGACGAAGAACCTGGTTCATCATAAAAGAACTAAGCACATAGATGTTAGACACTATTTCCTAAGGGATAACTATGAAAAAGGAATGATCTCAATCGAATTTTGTGCTACAGACCAACAAATTGCAGATATCTTTACCAAATCACTAAGTAGGGAGCATTTTGAAAGAAACCGACTTTAATTAGGGATGATTAAGATCACTTAATTAAGAGAAATTTTTTTTTTTGCTTAGAAACACTAACATAGATAATCAACCAGACTAATCATTGCTCAGCATCATAACTTTACTGTCATACTCTCTTGCCATGTATTAATATGATTCCCTGGTTGCTAATGATGTTTTTCTATCTTTGTAAATTGAGGCAAATTAAAGACTTTAAGATGATGAACCTGGTTCATCCCTGCTGGTTCATTTGACTGACAAGGTACGTGCTCATCTCCATACAATTGTTGAATTAATTAAAGTCACACATGAGCAGGATTCTATCTATATTTGGTTCATTTCAAATTCTTTGTACTTATCCCTAAATGAACCCGTTACAAGAAGTCACATCGGTACTCAATTAGCCTAGAGGTAGGAAACTCTTAACTGTCTAATCAATCACACTCCTACATCTATTAGACTCCCACTTGAGTAAATGTTCTGCCCGTTGTATAATTAATAGCCACATCTTATAAAAGGGCCATCATTACCTCCCTTCTTAATAACAGAATAAGTCGAACCAAGCTCATTTTTCTTCTAACCAAAACTGATCATCTCTTTACTTCCAAAAATACATATCAATGTCTTCACCACCCCCTACTTCATCTTCCTACATAAACTCTGATCATGGGGAAGAAAATTCTAGGCCTAATTCTACTTCAGTTTACAGTTCACATTCACCAAATAGATCTTCATCTCCCCAAAACCCTCCAGTTCTTGAACCCACTCCTGAACCCAGACCTGTGATAAATGAAGAAGGAGTCACAGATTTAGGGGGAAGTATTGCTGGGGAAGTAGTAGCAGGTTTAGAGAGCCTACAAAAATCAACAGATGAACTTGGTTCATCTGTCTAGGAGACATTGGCTGAGATGCTGAGGAAGATGGGGGAGTCCTACAATCGCAAAAGGAAAAGAACCTCAAAATCAAATAAGGCTACTACCCTAAAGAAAAGAAAAGTTTCAATATCAACTTAAGTTTCTGCCACAAAAGTTCGTGCTACAAGAAGTACTATTCGACAAGGAGAAGAGTAGTTAGAAAGGGCTCTGAGAGAGAGCAAGAAAATGAAAGCTGCCAAGGGAAAGGCAAAGTTAGGAGAGCCTATTGAGGTTGTTAATATTGATGATGAGACGATGGAGCTGGTCCATGATGAGGAGCAACCGGCTCTCGTGGTGGTTGAGACACCCAAGCCCAAGAAGGCCAAGGCTTCTTCAAAGAAGTCAGCTTCTGTGTCTGCCACACCCTCAAGCACAGCTAAAAGGACCAGGTCCAAGGCCAAGAAAGTGAAAGTTGTTGAAGAAGAAAGTGAATGGAGTGGAGGAGTAGAGGAAATCTCTGGTGAGCAATCCGACTAACTCACCGTATTTGGCAAGCGTATTATTCTTAAGGGAAAGCTGGTGAGAGATCTGGAAGAATCAGGAATGATCTTTTTTTTAATGCACTGGATGTGCAGGGATGGAAGGACTTGGTCCTTAACCTGGAAGGAAGGCCGGCAAGGAATGAGCTGGTGAAGTTTATGGAAAATTCAAGTGTGAAGGATGGCAGGGTAACCTCCACAGTCAAGGGGATTCAGATCACTTTTGATGCAAAGGAGCTAGGAGAGATTCTGAATATCCCTGCTGAGGGCTATGATGATTACACTAGGCAAAAATGGCCCAGTCTTGATGGAATGGTCTCATCTATCAACATCAACAGATTCTTTTGTGAAAATGAGAAGGAACTTGAGATAAGGCCAGTGTTCAAAAGTGAAATGCAGCCCCAGAACAAGCTACTCTTCGAATTTGTGATTAAGTTTCTGCTTCCAAGACAGGAGCGTAGACACATCGCTAGTTACATGGACTTAACACTTATGGAGTGCTTGTATAGGGGAAAGCAGATTAACTGGCCAGCTTTCATCATCCAGCTCTTGGATAGAGTTGTAAATGGAACCAAAGCACACGCTATTCCTTATGGATTTATTTTGACAGCTGTGCTTTCCCACTTTGAGGTTCATGTGAAGAAATATGAGATGGCTACTGCTAACGATTATTTTTGGAAGAACACTTTGCTGACATGTGATTATATTGTCAATGTTCCTGAGGATGAACCTAGTTCATCTAGGAAGCAGCCAATCAATAGAAAAGTCAGGTCTTTGGTGCAGGAAGGAGAGATAAAGGATACAGATATCCTTCGATTGAATTATAGCCTTCATGAGGTTGAAGCTGAGCGGGATGCTCTCAGATCTGAACTAGCCAAGGAGAAGGAGAAAAATGGAGGTGTTCTTAAACAAATGCTTTCTCTCCTTCAAGAAAATACCCCAACCTCATCTGCCCCTTCCCAACCTTAGGAATTCCAGAGCTACCAAAACCCCTCTTTGCCTAGTAGTTCAGTTTCTGTTTTTGTTATTTTTGCTCATGGTAGTGACTGCTTTAGTTTTTTTTTTTGTATGGTGCTTGAATTGCATACTAATCAATGAATTATGTTGTTTTTGTTATTGACTTGTCTCAGTTTCTTAGATAACTTACATTTATTGGTTTCTTTTGATGATCAATCATGTTTTCACCTACAGTTACCTCAATGGCCATGAGTAATTGTTAACAACTCTGGTAAGTTTTTGCAACTTTTCGATGATGCCAAAAAGGGGAAGATATGTGATTTTTTCCAAAATTTAAATTTCATAAGTTGTGATATTTATAACCTAATGAACCTGGTTTCTCCATGATAAAAACTTAAAACCATACAAAGTGATTGAAGTTTATACAGGGTTGAGCACAGAGTTTGTCATCATAAAAAAGGGGGAATTTGTTGACCCAAGTCACTGCATGGTTTTGAAGATTGACAAATGCCTACCTAGTTAAACTAGGTCCATCAAGGTAAACATCTCGAACGAAACAATTAGCACAAGAACCGTACATGCACAGGAGATAAACGTGATCTGTGAATTATCCATGAACTAAGAGGTTGTCTCCTAATGCGAAAAGGTTGCAAATTGATAAGGGGTTAGAGTTCGAGTTCAGCAAGGACAAAGATAAAGGAAGGATGTTGAGATAAACACAAACTCTTCCACCAAGGAAGAGTTTCATTAGAACTACACAAGAACATCTTAACTTCTGGTCTTATATAACGCTCAAGTATTCCTACTGAAGAACTATTCGCACAAAGACAGAATTGAAGCAAGAACTTAAGGCAAAATTACCAGAGAAATTTTGCAAGCAGAATCGTTGTGCGATACAAAGGCTACTGACCAGCTAGAAGAACCAGTTCCATCTGTTTATCTTTCGAGTCTAGTTGGCAGTAGTAGATGATTTAATATTGTATCCTTCAACTTTATTAGAAGCAACTGTAATAGGTACACATTGTTCAAGTTAGAGTTAACTTGAATCTTGTTGCAATTAGCTAGACGCTAGGTTGCTACAAAGGGATTAGAGTTAGTCCGTAGGTTTACAAAAGAGTTTATTTTGTAACTGTTGTTTGGCTCATAGTGTTAGTGAGGAGTTTGGGAAAATCCTACTGAGGAGTAAATCGTGGTTTTTTCACCTTTTGAGCCAGGTGTTTTCCAAGTAAAAATCTTTGTGTTTTTTACTTTAATGCATTTATTATTCCGCACTAGTAGAAGTTGGAACACCAAGAAGAACCAGGTTCTTCTATTGAGCCAGCACTCAAAAAATTAGACACCACACAAATAACCTTCCTCATGTGTGATATTGAAGTATAAAACATCAGCTCCCTATCCGCAGGTGCGGCCACATTAGAAGATTTACACCAGCAGCTATTTGCTACAAATTTCCTAAGTCCAAACCACCGCTAACCATCCGAAATTAATACCGAGCCCCTCGGGGTACCAACCAAACATATCAACACACCCCATAGCATCATTCAAACTGAGTCGAGCCCTCGAGACACCAAAAACAACACAAAAACACCAAAAATTACATCAGATTCAAACCTATGAGATTTAAAACTTCTAATTTCGCCAATGATGCTGAAACCAACCAAAAAAAAACCGATTGACTTGAAAATTTGCACACATATCCAAAATGACATTACGAACCTGCTCCAACTGTCGGAATTCCATTCCAACCCCTATAGCCTATTTTCTACTGCCGACCGAAAATCGCCAAAAAACTAACTTTCGCCAATTCAAACCTAATTCTACAACGGACATCAAAAATTCATTCCGAACACACTAATAAGTCAACTCCCAGTTTGACTTTTTAACTATTAAGATACTTTAAGAGACTAAGTGTCTCTGCTCTCACCACGACCACTCCGAACCCAAACCAACCGACCCAACACAACATAAATAGGCTAGGCAATATATGATAAAATAGAATTGGGGGAAACGGGGATAATCTCACGGAACGACCGGCTGGGTCATTACAATATTGGCCCGAACTAAAGAGCCTAAGGGCTAATACATTTAGAATTCAAGACCTTGCTCTCATTCAATTCATACCTAAAGGTTGCACTATTCCGAGCTCGAATAAAGTCAACTTAAATAGCTCGAGGATTCATCATAAAATCTTAAGGGGCATGTTACTGTAAGTTCGAAATTTACCCATTACTTGATAAAAACCTAAGGGTTTGTTTTATTCTAAGTCAAAACTTACTCGAACTTAGTTAGAACAATGCAGTCATGGTATCAATAGAGCCATCAAAAATCTTGAACCTATTATTGAACTCGGGGACTCACTTTTACTTACCTAAAAACCTAAGGGTTTAATTTAAGTTCGGGCTAGAGTTCACTAGACTACAAATAATACAACAATAAAATTTTCACAAGGCAAGAACAAAGTAGAATTTATAACAAATCAGAGACAAACTGGAAAAATAAGGAACTTTTGATTTATAGAAGATATTTACAAATACCACACAGGGTCGTACACAAAAAAAGTAAGAAGAAGAAAAATCCTAAGATCCTAGCCCACCCTGGGAGCCGCATCTTCGAGAGCCGCATCTTTGGGGGCTTCATCCTCATCTCCTCCGCTCTCAAATCCACTCGCAAAGTCTTCATCATCGGAGAGTAAAGATGAGGCCTCGTACTCCAAAAAATTTACACTCTCGATATCAGCCGAGAAGTCGAAGCCACGAGAATGTACTTCCTCCAGAGTCTTTCTCCGGGATTGTTTCCTAGCATGATCGACAAAACACAAAAATTTGACTTTGGCAGCAATAGAGATCTCATGTTCCCTAATTTAGCAGCCTCGGCGTCAGTTCCGTAAGAGGCCAAAAACACCTCCAAAGTCATTTGGGCTCGAACCGCATCTTTCTCCGAGGAAAGACGATCCATGTGCTGCTTCCACCCTAGAGTCTCTGCCTCCTTCATCTTGGCCTCCTCTTGAAGGTGCTCTACCAGCTCGCCCTTCTGCTAGGCCTGAAAAATCAAAGTGTTAATCGCCAATGTCAAGTCAATACTTAACAAACTCCCAAGAAGTTACATTACACGTTCGATGAGCTCATTCTGTTCTCGATGAGCTTTTGTGAGTTTGGCTCGGAGGTTCCTGATCTCCTCTTCCTTTTGAACATAGAGGAGTTTGAGGTCGTATCTCTCCTCCACGAGCTTCTTGAGTTGCACCTGACAACGGGTCTGCTCAGCCTGGTATTTGGAAGACGCTTCTAGATGGAGCGCCATGGCCTGTACACAAAAGAGAAAATCAGACTTGGAAAAACAATAATAAATCACAAGCATAAGTACGGATTAAAACTTACTTGTTTTAGAATCCACCGAGCCTCGTAAGAAATGAGCGATGCATCCAGGTCGAGACCATCATCGACCTCTGTGAAGCATCTGTGGAATATATCATTCCCTTCATGGGTCGTCCGTATATCGGGAGTCTCCATAGCCTAAACATGTTGAAACTACCCTTCACAGAACATAGGGTCAGGCGACGAATCGTTAATATTAATTTCCCCAAGCGAGTCACTTGGGAAATTCTCTTATCTTTGGAGAGCCTCGGAGCTAGACCTTTCAGGCACGCCCGCCAGTTATTCATCACGGTGGGGTGTGTTTTCACCACCCGATGGCTCGGGGACTCCACTTAGATCTTCCTCCGAGATTTCTTTGGTTCGAGATTGAATCACTTTGATCGCCATCAGCTCAGCTGTATTTGAAACTTCAGTGCTTCCCGTCTTCCGAGCTACCAGCAAGCAGTCGGCATCCTCTTCTTCCTCGTCCTCCTCCCGAAGTTTTTGGACTATATCAGCAGGTAAGGCAGTAGGATCAATCCTCGATTTTTGAGCCTTACTCTTCCTGGGCTTCGTGGTATCGGAGGCGAGGCCCTCTTCCTCTCTTTGGCCAACTTCAGAACCTCCTTTTCCCCAGGTGGAGGTGGCCTCATGACAACATTGTCTCCGAGACCTTCATGAAGAGAAACTAAGTTAAAAAGAAGTATCATTTACGGGGAAGCACCAACTTACAGACAAAGGAACTCACCGTGGTTTTTGGCTTCCCACCGACCCTTGGCCAAATCGCACCAACAACGCTCGACATATGAAGAAGTGGAGGCCAGTTATTGAACCCAGCCTGCAAGGTCCGGAACTGCACAAGGAAACCAAGGGAAAGATGCACCATGAAAAAGAACTTACGCTAGAAAGGAATAAAGAAAACAAAACGGCAAATGACATCGATGAGATTATACCTATGTTTCATGTTCCATTCCTCTGGGAATGGCATTTTATTGGTAGGGATCAGATTGAAGGTCTTCATTCGAACAAATCGGCCCATCCGACCTCGATCTTTATCCTCGTCAATGCTCGAGGACAGTACTTTTGTGCCCTGACGCTGGAGCCTTATCAACCCACCTCGATAAAGACGAGGATTTTATAATCTGATCAAATGGTCAAGGGTGAATGACCTTGCTCGAAAAGAATCTTAGAAAAATGACGATACGCCAAAAGGAGGGATAGATCTGGTCAAGGGTCACCCAATATTGGTGGCAAAAATCGAGTATGACCGGGTCTACGGGGTTCAATGTGAAAGGATAAGTGTAAACACATAAAATCAGTTACATGGGTAGTGATGTCCCCCTCAGGGGAAGGAATCACCATCTCTTTGTTGTCCCTGTTACAGACCTTTTTCACCCGTTTGAGATCGTCTTCAGATATCGAACAGATGTACCGGGACATGGGCTCACATCGGCCAGGATTTTAGAAAGGCTTTTCGATTATAAAATCGGAAGTCAGTTCGCATAGCCCAGGAACGCACTCTTCAATACGAGGCTCCACCTGCGTTTCATCACCGGCTGGCCGCAATAAGGAGGCTTTTTCCTTTTGCGGGACAGTCTTTGGTGTTTTATCCATCACTATACGAAGTTCAAGAAAGAAGAAAGAACTGATGTGATGGTAAACAAAAACTGATGAAGAAGATGAACTGAAAGGGAATAGAAAAGCTTGCAGAGATTTGAGAAAGGATTTTGGAAGTAAAGTTTGAACAGAGTGAAATTGATTTGTTTATAGTGGCCACTTCAACGGTTTGAGAGCACTAGTGGCCGACCATAAGCTGTCATTAATTAATGATCTAGGGAACTGTGTGGACGCGACCCTTCAATCACTTCTATTATTAACGTCACGGGATTGACGTCATGATCGAGGTGTTAGAGAATCGAGGCTCAAATAGTTTCTTATTGTTTACTATAAGAAACACGGGGACTATCTGTATACGGTTAAAATCGGGTGTATCCGATTTCATATATACGAGGAACTGCCTCGAGAGTAAGCTCGTATTGGACATAGCTCGATCTCGAAGACAGAGCATGAAGCACGAAGATGGAAGTGCTCGCTGAGGATCAGGACCGAGCATGACCAACCTCGAGTGAGGCATAGTAACGAAATGACGAGATATTAGCAACCGGTCGATGATTACGGTGGAAATCAAGGGGCAGATCGAATCAGGCGGTTATTGACACCAATCACCGGATTTGTTTCTGTTATTAGAATCGTACCTAATTTAGTATTCCTCTACTATATAAAGAGGGAACCCATTCATTTGTAGGAAATCTATCATTCACTGATAAAAATATATACGATGCTCTATTTCTCTTACTGTTAATTGTTATTTGCTATTGTTCTTCATTATTCTTATTATCGAACCTCGAGACCATCTCTAATCGAGGTCGAGCGCACTGCTGACACAGTGGTTTGGTTTACTTTATTGTCCAATTTATTCATTTATTCCACTGTTTATCAATTGGTATTGAATTAGATCACTTATCCTTATAACCACAATAAAAGTTTAATTGTTACGCAAATGTTAGGGTAACCAAAAGACATAATAATGGGATTTAGCCAAAACCAGGTAAGAATCACTTACCCGATGTTTTTCCTTGAAAAAACTCTCAAGAATCGCCTTTCCCCAAGCTCCAATTTGTCAAAAAATGGAAAATGGGATAAGTCCCCTTATTTTATAACTTAATGCTTCTGTCCATGCTGTCCTCTAGATTCTGCCCTCGATTCGGCCCTCTAGATTCTTCCCCCGATCATGGCTTCGATCATGGCCTCTATCATGGCCTCGATCATGACCTCGGTTTTGATAGATGAAGGAAATCAGAAGAGTCACACCAACAAATATCAACTATCAACCAAAGTCAAAAAATTATCCGTTAACCACCCGAAACTCTCCCGAGGCTCTCAGGACATCAACCAAACATACCAACAAGTCCCAAAACATTGTAAGAACTTAGTCGAATCCATAAATCACCTCAAACAACATCAAAAACAAGAATTACCCACGGATCCAAGCCTAATGAACCTCGAAATTTCCAAATTCTACAAACGACGCCGAAACCTACCAAACCACGTCCGATTGACCTCAAATTTTACACAGACGTCAACAATGACACCACAAACCTACTCCAACTTCCGAAAATCCATTACGACCCTGATATAAAAAATTTCACTACCGACCAAAATCGCCAAATTTCCATCTTTCGGCAATTCAAGCCTAATTCCACTACGGACCTCTAAATCACATTCCTGACGCGCTGCGATGTCCAAAATCACCTAACGGAGCTAACGAAACTACCAAAATACAAATCCGAGGTTGTTTACACACAAGTCAACATCCGGTTTACTTTTCCAACTTAAGCTTCTAATTAAGAGACTAAGTGTCTCAATTCACTCCGAAACCACTCCGGACCCGAACCAACTAACCCGGTAATATGTAATACAGTTGTACAGCACTAAAGAAGAAGAAATGGAGAAAACGAGGCTATAACCCTCGAAACGACCGGTCGGGTCGTTACAGAAGTATAATCATGTATGTCGATACTTCTCATACTTCCTAATATATAATAATTTTTAAAAGAAAAAAATTCTACAAATTAATTGTCTTAACTTTTACTTAAGGTATCTCAAATCATATTCTAGAGAGGGGATAATTTATTATACAATTTAAACAAATTTTAATATTTTATAATTAAAAAGGGGACTTGAAACTATATTTTATTCTTAAATATTTTCTTCCTAATTTTATATAGTATTCCGATTGATATTGAAATTTGATTAGAACTTTGTATAACATGATATCAATTGATAATAATATAAGAACATCTGAATGTAAATCTACATAAATTATCACTAATTTTTTTAATAAGATCTTCTTTACCTAAAATAGTTAATTAATACAATAAATGCAATAATATTTCTTAAGGAGATCATAAATTATCATACATAAATATATGTTACCATAGTATTTTTAATCAGGTGAACATTTGAATTATAAAATTACCAAAAGGAAAATTTTTCTAGTTAAAAGTACTTATTGTAATAATAATAATAATAATAATAATAATAATAATAATAATAATAATAATAATAATAATAATAATCAAGTAATGCATTAAAAGAAGATAGTGAAGGTTGAATGAAAAGTGGGATCCACCTAAAGAATTTAATAGATTATGGCCATGTTAGTTTTGGTTTTTTCTCTAATTAACAACCCATAACCAAACTTTTGAGCCTAGTATACAAGAGAGCACTGCACTAATATATTTTAAATGATCATTATGCCCTTGATCGACCTCCTCTTCTATATAATAGAAAAATGTACACCGGTAAGCAAAATCAACATGTCTATGAATTAGTAGTGGAGAAATGACCGAACGAACTGTTGGTTTACTTAAAATTCACGAACGAACTTATTTCATTTCAGAACTACGATAGTGAGCTGGAATGATTATATCCGAGAAACAACAATGTGATTCTATTGCACGCGTTACAAATTTAGATAGAAAATAACACTATTATTGTTGCGAAGAAATATATCTGTTATATGCATAAAAGTAAATTACTCAAATCAACAATAACTACAACAAATCCGTTATAATATCGCAAGTGGCCTCTGGAAAATGTAATGTGTACGCATACCTTACATTTACATTGCGAAGATAAAAATATTATTTCTGATAGACCCTAGACTCAAGAAAACTAAATTACTCAAATCGTTTAAATTTATATTTTTTACTCTTCCCTTTATCTGTTTAAAAACTATTGAAATTTTTTATAAGAATAACATAAAAAAATTAAAATTATAAGATTCAATAAATAATTTTATATATTATACACATATTTAGTTAAAGATAAAAGTTTTATTAAACTTTTAAATTTTGTATTATGTATTTACTCGTAAAACGGTGCGGTTGATTTTGTTAAATGATTAATAGACAAACGAAGTGATTTGATCCAAAAAATTATAAAGAGATAAAATAAATACTAAGATTAATAATTAAAATTGAAGAAGATGACAAGCCTAGCTCCGAATGCAACGTCTCCAAGAGCAGGAATGAGAATAACTATAAAATGTAAGCAAAGTTGTTAAATTAAGGGCAAAAGTAACAAGGTGAAACTTTAGTATCCAAAAAGTATCTCGTGTCCTTACAATGGCTGCTAAGCCTGATATTTATAATTTTATCTAGGGATATAAGATCTTAGGATCAAACTCCTCTTAAATGATAATAAAAGAGCCTTTGATGTGCATGTAACAATAGCCATGAATGCAGATAATTTCTGTAACGGTCACTCATTTAGTATTAGAGAATATTCCCTCATTGAATGTTATCCAATAGAAAATACTTGATCTTATCCCATTGACTATGCTTCCTTCAGGATTTACCCGATTTCGTTTGCATTTGTTGTATCCGGTATTAGTTGTTACTTGACTTGACTTTTGCCTATGTTCGGTTCCACGTGTCATATTTGTTTATGCGCAAAGCGGCACAGTTAAATTTGTTAAGTGGTTTATAGACAAGAGAACTGATTTGATCCAAAAATGATTAAGAGAGAAGATACAAATAAGGCTTAGCAATAGAAATTGAAGAAGATGACAAGCCTGACTCTGAGCGCAATGTCTTCGAGGACTTAAGGAAAGTAATGATAAATAGCAAATAAATTTATTTAAATGAAAGAGAGAGTAAAATATAGTATATGTTTCTCCAATAATTTTGTGTCTTACAATGGCTCCCGAGCCTGCAATTTATAACTATAAATAGGGAAACAAGATCCTAGGATCAAGCCCCACCCAAATTATAATAAAGGAGTTATTGATGAATATTTCATGCCATGAATGCAAATATACTCTATAACAGTTTGTCATTAGTGTTAGAGAATATTCTCTCATTGAATGTTATGTGATGGCATATACTCGATATGTTCCCATTAGCCATGCTCCCTTCGGAATTTACCCGATTGTCGATTGCAAATGTCATATCCGGTACTGGTTTTTACTTGATTCACCTTTACCTGTTTTTCTGTTCCACATGTCATAGTATCATTCGACCATTTATTATAAACCAATTTTACTCTACAGATAGTCCCCCTGGTTTCCGGTGACATATCTTTGTGTTACCGGGAAGTTGGTGAAGATTCCCTTCTTGGCGGGAAAGTTCTTGAACAGTCTTTGACGCTTGGAAGGACACACATATTCTTGTATTTAATACCCCGAACACGTGTTTTCCCATGATTTAACAAATATTTTTGTCGGTTTTTG
This sequence comes from Nicotiana knightiana, assembly GCA_005239525.1. NCBI lineage: Eukaryota > Viridiplantae > Streptophyta > Magnoliopsida > Solanales > Solanaceae > Nicotiana > Nicotiana knightiana. Next base: position 39,510 of record ML434974.1, on the reverse strand, counting down.
AGGTAATCATGAAAACAATTTTTGCCGTCTATAACTTTAATTCTGCTCATCATTTTACTTCTTTTACTTCCAAAATTTTCATAACTCCTTCTTCCTTGCACTCTTATGCTTTGAAAATTTTTCATCTTCTTAGACTTTCTCAACAAAATCTTTACTGACCCTTTGTTACCATGGCTTCTTTCATTGCCTTTTTTGGAAACACTGGTCTCCTCTCCAGTGGAGGCCCAACAAGAAACAAAGATAAAGAAATTGGTAAGGATAAAGACCTCAGTACTGTTAATGACTTCCAAGAGAAGGCTCCTTCTACGCCTTCATGGACTTATGCTATTAGTAAGTACGCCTCCTCCATTCGTCCTTCTAGTATCCCTACTTTGAATGAGGACTTCAACTGTCATAATCTAGACATCCTCGCTCTAGATATGATAGAACGGGTTACCTTCACCAAGGAGGGTTATGTATTTTTATACGTATCCCTTTACCTTGGGTCCCTTTTCTTTGGGGTCGAACGTAGGGATCGACCCCATAATTTTGGAGTTTTACCACCGGTACCAGATCAGCCTAGCACAAGTACGCTCATCTATATTGTAACGACCCGGCCGGTCGTTCCATAGAATTTGCGTAGTGGTTCCTGTTTCTACCATGTTATGTATTTCTTAAGTTGTTTATGATGTGTTTGAGTCGGGTGGTTCGGGTTCGGAGTGGTTGTAGTGAGGATTGAGACACTTAGTCTCTTAAAGTAGCCTTATAGTTGGAAAAGTCAACTGGGAGTTGAATTTTTGGTAAACGACCTCGGAATGCGGATTTTTTGGCTCAGATAGCTTCGTTAGATGATTTGAGACTTATGAGCGTGTTCAGAATGTAGTTTTGAGGTCCGGTCTACAATTAGGCGTGAATTAGTGAAAGTTAGTTTTTGGCGATTTTAGGTCGGCAGTGGAAAATAGGCTATCGGGGTCGGAATGGAATTCTGGAAGTTGGAGTAGGTACGTAATGTCATTTTGGATGTGTGCAAATTTTCCGGTCACTCGGATGTGTTTTGGTTGGTTCGGCATCCTTGGTGAATTTAGAAATTTCAAAGTTCATAGGCTTCAATTTGATGTGATTTTTGGTGTTTTTGTGTTGTTTTGGTGTTTCGAGGGCTCGACTAATTTTGAATGAGGTTATGGGACTTGTTGGCATTTTTGGTTGGGTCCCAGAGCTCTAGCCAAAGCTGACTTGAGATTCTGAAAGCTCTCCTCACACTCCTCAGTCCACCTGAACCGAGCACCCTTCTGGGTCAGTCTGGTCATAGGTGCTGCAATAGATGAAAATCCATCTACAAAACGGCGATAGTACCCTGCCAAACCAAGGAAGCTGCAAATCTCGGTAGCTCACGATGGTGTAGGCCAACTCTACACCGCCTCCACCTTCTTCGGATCTACCTTGATCCCATCACAAGATACCACATGGCCTAAAAATGCATCTGAATCAAGCCAGAATTCACACTTCAAAAACTTTGCATAAAACTTCCTCTCCCTCAGAGTCTGAAGCACAACTCTCAAATGCTTCTCGTGATCCTCCCAAGACCGGGAATATACCAAGATGTCGTCAATAAAAATGATGACGAAGGAATCCAGATAAGGCCGGAACACACTGTGAATCAAGTGCATAAAGGTTGTTGGGGCATTGGTCAGCCCAAATGACATAACCAGAAACTCATAATGACCATATCTGGTCCTGAAAGCAGTCTTCGGGATGTCCGAGTCCCAAATCTTCAACTGATGGTTCCCGGATCTCAAGTCAATCTTAGAGAAAACTATGGCTCTCTAAAGCTGGTCAAACAGATCACCAAAACGAGGCAAAGGATATCGGTTCTTCACCGTAACCTTGTTCAGCTGCCGATAATCAATACACATGCGCATAGAACCATTCTTCTTCTTCACAAACAACATCGGTGCACCCCAAGGTGACACACTAGGGCGAATGAACCCCTTATTTAGAAGTTCCTGAAGCTGTTATTTCAATTCCTTAAACTCTGCGGGTTCCATACAATAAGGTGGAGTAGAAATAGGCTGAGTGCCTGGCACCAGATCAATACCAAAGTCAATATCCCGGTTAGGTGGCATGTCTGGCAGGTCTGCATGGAACATGTCCGAAAAATCACGGACCACCAAAACAAAATCAATAGCAGGAGTCTCACCACTAACATCCCTCAATAAAGCCAAATAACATAAACATCCCTTCTCAACCATACGCTGAGCCTTCAGGTAAGAAATCACCTTGCTAGGCACATGCTCAGTGGAACCTCTCCACTCGACTCTCGGAACATCAGGCATAGCCAAGGTCACAGTTTTAGCGTGGCATTCAAGAATATCATGACATGAATATAGCCAATCCATGCCTAGTATCACATCAAACTCAACCACGCTGAGTAACAATAGGTCCACTCGGGTCTCCATACCCCCAATAGATATCACACACGGCCGATACACACGGTCTATAAAAAAAGGTATCACCCACGAGAGTCGACACATGAACAGACGTAACTAAAGACTCACGGGGCATATCCAGGAAATATGCAAAATAAGACGAGACATATGAATATGTAGAACCAGTAGTACATATTCTCATCTCGCTCCTAACGGTGAACAGACTCAATATCTCGAGCAATATCAACAACCTGCTCGAAGGTAGCAGTTGATACTCTCTCCTTAGCCATCAGAATACGGAGCTAGTAAGTCAGTCCATCCACGAACCTCTGGATCCTCTCCCTATCAGTAGGGACTAACCCAGTAGCATGACGATCTAACTCTCAAAAATGCATCTCATACTGCATCACCGAGGGACATACTTCTCCAAAAAGATAGTGGAGAACTGCTGCCAGGTGAGGGGTGCTGAACCAACATGCCTACGCCTCTCAAAAGACTCCCACCAAGTGAAAGCAGCACCAGAAAACTGAAATTTAGCAAACGGGATCCATTGGTTTCCAGAATCCCAGCAGTACGAATCATCCTCTAACACTTATCTAGAAAACCCCGGGCATCCTCTCCCTCAGCACCACTGAATGTCGGAGGCTGAAGTCTACTAAATCTCTCCAGCCTACGATGCTCATCATCTGGTATAGTTGGAACCACGAAGTCCTGAACTGGAACAATCGGTTGGGCTGGAACTGCCCTCGGTGTCTGCAAACCCTGCACAACCTGCTCAGGTGTCCGGGCAGCTGGAGTCCGAGTGCCTTCCCCGGCCTGAGATGAAAGCAGCAGTAGAAGATACAATAACCGCCTGAGATAGGCTGGTACATACGGTCAAGATCTGAGCCAGGTTCTCCTGAAGACCCGGAACAACAATGGGCACTGCCGATGCCTGAGCCTGTCCCGCTGGAATATCCGTAGCGAGAACCTGATCCTGAATAGTCAGGGGATCAACTGGAACTGCCCTGGGTGGTGCGGGGGCTGATCCCCTACCTCTACCACGGCCTCGACCTCTCACTAGTCCAGTCGGTGTATGGTCACCCTGATCAGTAGCGTGTGTCCTCACCATCAATGAGAGAACGAAACAACAGAAGTTCTGATTTCCAGAGTCAATAAAATGGCACGACAGAATTCATGAAAATGAGATGTTTTCCTAAGAGTTTAGTAGCCTCTCAGAGATAAGTACAGACGTCTCTTTACCGATCCGCAAGACTCTACTAAACCTGCTCATGACCGTTGAGTACTATGTAACCTAGGGCTCTGATACCAACTTGTCACGATCCCAAATCAACAAGGGCCGTGATGGCGTCTATCGTAACTTGGCTATCCCTCTAACATAATGAAATCAACATTTTTCTATTTATAATAAATATATCATTATATTCCGATAAATATTTCCTTTTTAGGACAAGTTCCAACAAGAACATAACAATCCAAACGATCAAATCTAATACCGACTCAGACCTCTAGAGTCAACTGTCACGAGTATCTAGGACGATAAATACAATGTATAATAAAGTGACTTTGCTACTACAAGAGTCTGAAGTATGAAAGACAAAACTATGAACTGAGGAAATGAAAGGAGGTGAGCTGGGGACGATGAGCAGCTACCTCGTTCCACAAACAAACTCCAAGCACGTCAGAAAATCAACTAGCGAGATGGTTTGGTACCTGGATATGCACATAGAGGTGCAGGGAGTAACGTGTGTATGCCAACTCAGTAAGTAACCAAAGTAACTAAAACACTTGAGTGTAGTGACGAGCATTTATAAATCATGATTTCACAAAACAATAAATCAACTTTTATTAGAAGGCTCAGTATAAAGACGAGAGGGAAAAACAGTAAAATTCAGAATGTAACAGCCATCCAGGCACAATATCTCTCATAACAAGGTATCTTAGTCACTCGTGACTCCGCTATTAGTATTTCATGCTCACACTAAGCATTCGCACTCAACAAGTATCAGATAACAACTCAACTGCTGTGGCATGTAGCCCGATCCACCTAATATGTTGCGGCGTGCATCCTAATCCACATAACATATGTTGCGGCGCACAACCTGACCCAATATATATATTTAGTCGATTGTGCTCAGTGGGGGTGTACAGAATTCGGAGGGGCTCCTACAGCCCAAGCACTATGTTGCTGCGGTGTGCAGCATGATCCAATATACATATGTTGCGGCGTGTAGCCCGATCCATAACTATCCTCACAATCTCGGCTCTCGGCCTCACTCGGCCATCCTCTCAAGCCACTCGGGCAACTCATTTCGACAACACGGGACTCAGCCCAAATATCTCACGGTGTTCTAAAACAGTGTAAAAATGGAGAAATAGCAACAGTAATAAACATGACTGAGTTCATAAAATTTTCTATCAAAATAGTGTTAGAATAGTGTAAAAATACCCCGGAGGGTCTAAACAGATCGGCACAAGGCCACAAACATGGATTACAGTCCATAAATAAGTATAACTCTCTAAAATATAGGATATCTCATGATTCCAAATCAATTATTTGGCTTAATAGTCGCTATGGGACAGACCAAGTCACAATCCCTATCGGTGCACGCCCACACGCTTGTCACCTAGCATGTGCGTCACTGCATTTACCAAAACAATACAAGATACCGAGGTTTTATACCCTCAAGTCTAGAGTTACAATCGTTACTTACCTCAAAACTGGTTAAAAATAATAGTCTGCAGTGCCTTTGCCTCTAGATTCGGCCTCCGAGTGCTCCAAATCTACAAACAAATTAGATTTATATCATTATTATATGACAAGGAATAGAACCCATTCGAAAATTTATCAGATACCCAAAAATCCCGAAATTGGTCAAACTTGACCCCCAGGCCCACGTCTAGGAACTCGATATAATTTACACCACAAGAATCCTCATCCTCCCACGAGTCTATGTATACAAAAAACACTGAAATTGGAGTCCAAATGACCCTTAAAATTCCCATTTTAAGTTCTCTTAATCACAAGCCCTAATTACCCATTTTAGCGCTGATTTTCCCCAATTTTCACCACTAATCAGACCTTTAATCATATATAAACAAGTTTTAAGTCCAAAATCCTTACCTCAATGAAGAACTATCGATTTCCCTCTTCAAAAACCCTTCAAGAGCTACAAACCCATATGAAAATTGTGAAAGAAAGACCAAAATTCGCTAAGGACCCTTTTTATATAGTCTGCCCAGGGAGTTTTGCACCTGCGGCCTAAATCTCGCACCTGCGGTCCCAGGTGCGCACCTGCGTGAAAACACTAAAAGTCGAACTTCTGCACCTGCGACTCCATATCCGCATCTGCGACACTGCAGGTGCGGCCCCACGTCCGCATCTGTGACCTTCACTGATCCAGCCAAATTCCGCATTTGCGGAGCCTTGTCCGCTTCTACGGGCTCGCACCTGCGGTCCCTTATCCGCAGGTGCGGTCACACCAGCACCAGCAGCATCAGCTGCTATTTTCCAACTCGAAATCCTCCGATGGCTATCCGAAACCATCTCGAGACCCTCAGGACCCCAACAAAAAATACCAACAAGTCCCATAACCTCATTCAAACTTAGTCGAGCCCTCGAAACACCAAAACAACACAAGAACACCAAAAATTACATCAAAATCAAGCCTATGAAATTTGAAATTTCTAAATTCAACAAGGATGCCAAAACCAACCAAAACACATCCGATTGACCTGAAAATTTGCACACATATCCATAATGACATTATGAACCTGCTCTAACTTCCGGAAGTTCATTCTGACCCCGATAGCCTATTTTCCACTGCCGACCGGAAATGGCCAAAAACTAACTTTCGAGAATTCAGGCCTAATTCTACACCGGACCTCAAAACTACATTCCAAACACACTCCTAAGTCCCAAATCATCTAACGAAGCTATCCGAGCCATAAAATCCGCATTCCGAGGTTGTTTATCAAGAAGTCAACTCCCAGTTGACTTTTCCAACTATAAGGCTACTTTAAGAGACTAAGTGTCTCAATCCTCACTACAACCACTCCAAACCCGAACCAACCGAATCTAGCACATCATAAATAACTTAAATAATGCATAACAAGGCAGAAACACGAATCACTGTGCAAATTCTATGGAACGACCGGTTGTGTCGTTACATTCTCCCCCTCTTAAACAAATGTTCGTCCTCGAACGGGTCAAGAAACATACCTGGAATCTCAAGCAAGTGAGGATATCTGCTCCACATTTCCCGATTGGTCTCCCAAGTGGCGTCTCCCACTGACTTCCCTCTCCACTGCACCTTCACTGAAGTTATATCCTTAGACCTCAACTTCCTGACCTAACGACCCAAAATAGCCCCTGGCTCTACCTCATATGACATATCACCCTCAAGATGCACTGTGCTGAAGTCTAAAACATGAGATAGATCACCAATATACTTCTGGAGCATCGAAACATGGAACACCGGATGAACATTGGATAAGCTGGGTGGCAAGGCAAGTCTATAAGCCACCTCTCCAATCTTCTGAAGCACCTCAAAAGGCCCAATGAACCGGGGACTCAGCTTTCCCCTCTTCCCGAACCTCATAACACCATTCATGGGTGACACCTTCAGCAGTACCTTCTCTCCCTCCATGAAAGACACATCCCGGACCTTCCGGTCCGCATAACTCTTCTTCCTAGACTGCGCCTTGCGAAGACGCTCCTGAATCAACTTCACCTTATTCAATGCATCCTGAACCAAGTATGTGCCCAATAAACTAGCCTCACCCGACTCAAACCAACCCACCAGAGATCTACACCTCCTACCATATAACGCCTCATACAGAGCCATCTGAATACTAGACTGGTAACTATTATTATAAGCAAACTCCACGAGTGGCAGAAACTGGTCCCATGAGCCCCCAATATCAATGACAGAGGCACATAACATGTCCTCCAAAATTTGAATAGTACGCTCCGACTACCCGTCGGTCTGAGGATGATACAATGTGCTCAACTAAACCTGAGTACCTAACTCTCTCTGCACGGCCCTCCAAAATTGAGATGTGAACTGCGTACCCTTGTCGGAAATGAAAGAAACTAGAACCCCATGCAAGCGAACAATTACCCAGATATAAATCTCAGCTAACCAATCCGAAGAATAAGTAGTACTAACAGGAATGAAGTGCGCGAACTTGGTTAGCCGATCCACAATAACCCATATAGCATTAAACCTCCTCGAAGTCCGTGGGAGCCCAACTACAAAGTACATGGTGGTCGGCTCCCACTTCCACTCCGGAATATCTAACCTCTAAAGCAATCCACCTGTCCTCTAGTGCTCGTACTTGACCTGCCGGTAGTTGAGACACCGAGCTACAAACTCAAGATATCCTTCTTCAGCCGCCTCCACCAATAATGTTGTCTCAAATCCTGGTACATCTTCGCGGCATATGGTGGACGGTGGATTGCTTTCGCCAACTGTGCATGGAGACTGGGGAAACCCTAAATCTTGCACACATGATGAATCTCTACTCCCCCAAAGTTTTCCGTAGGGGATTAATTAACTTCAGCAAAAGAGGCCACCACGCTCTTCTCACCAGCATGGATGATGACAATGATCGTGGGTGGATGGAGCAGTTTGTCATCATCTCTACCCAGGACATCATCCCAGCCACATATCCGTCTTTTCTTGAATCGTGGAATTACTTCTGTAAGTTTATGATTTATTCATTTCCTTCCTTCGTGAAAAGATAATTTTCTGTTATTGTCGACCTCTTCGCTTCTTTTATTCCAGCTACCCGGCAGGAACCACCACGAGTTCAAGTCCTGGACCATTGGGTTCAGAAGATTCAGGAAATCACAACACCAGAATCCCGCCGGTTGAAGGAAATGGACCTCAAATATGGGTGGAAGGCCAAGAACCATGGTAAACCGAGTCCTTCTTCCTTTAATCCTTATATGAACATTGGTAATTTTGCTAACTCCATTTTTTTCTTGATTCAGGACTTCCACAAGGCTCTGTCACCTGCCCCAAGGTCGACGTTTTAGCTGACCCCAGGGTAACCATGGGGGTGATAAAATTTTTCGTTGCTCGAAGTAGTCTCAACTAGAGAACCAACAACCAAAAAGGCGACGTTGTTCCTCAGCTGGGACAACAACCGAATCAGCCACAGTGGTTGTAGATGATGGGGAATTTAGTGATGAAGTGGCTCCCCTTTAGCTCAACCGAATGCTCAGCCGGGAAAGCTTCAAAACCCGACCGCAAAAGAGATCCAGGCACTTTGGGGCGAGATGGATCTGTTAGATAATGTTTATTATTGCTTTTCTACCCCCATTGCTATCTCCAATCTAAGGAGTTCGGAACCTGGCTTCTTTTGCCTTCGACCATTGAGCAAGCAACAATTATCGCTGCGCTTTTCGAGATGCTTCTCATCTTTCCATACCAAGAACTTCACGCCCATCAACACCAGTCGCTCCTTCGCCGCCACCACCAACCATATCTCCTCTACCAACAATATATGATTGTGACTTTTGAGCCTATGAACTGCGGACCGTCGTCATAAGAAATTTCCTGCGGTATTCCAAATTGGCAGATTATGTGGTCCCATATGAAGTCCATTACTTTGCATTTACCGGTATTTTGGTAAGGACCTGCTTCAACCCATTTAGTGAAGTAATCAGTTAAAACTAATAGAAATCTTAACTTTCCAGGGCCCGGCGGTAGATGATAGACTATGTTCATTCCCTATTTCATGAATGGCCATGTGGACAACACCAAATGCAAGTTCTACGATTGGTGCACCAATTGCTCATGGAGTTGACATTTATTAGTTTTCTGAACAAATTCCTTTGTGTCCTGCTCCATCTGGGGCCAGTAATAACATGCCCTAACCAGCTTTAGAACTAACAAATTTGCACTGGAATTGTTCTCGCAAATTTCTTTGTGGACTTATCTCATCACATAGTCCACATACGAGGCTCCCAAACACCGGGCTAATAGTCCTAGGTATGATCTTCTATACAATTGTTCATCCACGAAGCAGTAACTGGCTGCTTTAGTTCATAGTGCCCGACATGCCTTTGGGTCTTCGTGTAATTTGACATGCCGAATATATTTGACGAACTCATTCCTCCAATCCTAGACTAAGTTGGTTGAATTGACCTCACAATAACCTCCACGTCCAATACCGAGTGTAGAAGTTGGATCACTGTACCGGAGTTAGATCCTTTCATCACCGTAGATTACCCTAAGTTAGCCAATGCATCTGCTTCCACATTTTCTTCTCTCGGAATGTGTATGATCGACCATTCCTTGAATCGTGCAAGCAATGATTGAACCTTATTCACATATTGTTGCATGCGTTCTTCCTTTGTGTCATAAATCATGTACACTTGGTTTACTACCCGCTGGGAATCACATTTGATCTCGATTAACCCAAAGCCAAGTCCTACAATCGAAGCCTCATACTCGACTTCATTGTTAGTTAATGGAACAACCTTAATGGCCTCTCTCAGGGTTTCTCCCAAGGGTGTGACTAGAACTACGCCGAGATCAGACCATTTTATATTGGAAAATCCATCCATAAATAAGGTTAAAATTCCATATGTCGTTTCCAACACCAACATTACTTCCTTAGTAGCCAGGGGCATTAATTCGGTACTGGAATCAGCCACAAAGCCGGGCCAAACTTGTGACTTGATCGCAGTCTTGGGATTGTACTCAATGTCAAACTCATTAATTTTGATTGCCCATTTAGCCGACCAGACTGACAACTCGGGCTTGTGAAGGACATTCCTTGAGGGGAAAGGTCATCGCAATGACTATCGGGTGGAACTGAAAATAAGGCCTAAGCATTCGAGAGGCTATTACGAGAGCTAAGGGAAATTTTTCGAGGTATGGATGGCGAGTCTCCGCTCCCGATAATATTTTACTAACGTGATAATAAATTGCACACCTTCTTCTTCTCTGACCAAAACAACACTTACCACTACTTCCAAGACCACTAGATATATAAACAATTGTTCGCCTTCCCCTGATTTTGATAGTAACGGGGGGCTGGATAGGTATATTTTTAAATCCTTCAGGCCTGCTAGCATTGGAGAATCCACTCAAAATTGTTCGAAGAAGTGATGATATTTTTCCAAGGAGCTTGAGAAGAACCTACTTAAAGTAGCCAACCATCCGATTAACCTCTGTATCTCATTTACACTTGTTAGTTGGTCTTCGATGTCTTTGATTTTATCGGGATTTACCTCGATCCTTTTTTACGTGAGCAAGAACCCAAAGAACTTACCGAAAACAATCCCGAACGCGCATTTTTCTGGGTTAAGTTTCATGTGGTATTTCCTCAAAATATCAAAGGTCTGTTTGAGGTGGTTCAAATGATCTACTGCATTCAAAACTTGAGTAACATGTCATCGATATATACTTCCATTGTTTTGCCTCTTTTTTTCTTAAACATTTTGTTAATGAGCCTTTAATAAGTGGCTTCGGCATTTTTAAGCCCAATTGGCATCACATTGTAATAATATGTGCCAAAATTTGTTATGAAAGAAGTTTTTTTCCTTATCCCCCGAGTTTATTTTGTTTTGATTATACCTGGAGTAAACATCAAGGAAACCCATTAACCCGTGCCTGACCGTAGCATCAATCATTTGATCAATATTTGGAAATGGGAACGAGTCTTTAGGGCACACCTTATTTAAATCCTTATAATCTACGCACATTCTAAACTTTTTATTCTTCTTCGCAACTACGACTACATTGGCTAACTATTCTGGATATTTCACCTCCCGGATTGAATCGATGTCGAGTAGTCGAGGTACCTCTTCTTTAACAAACTTATTTCTGACCTCGGCTATTGGGCATTTATTTTTCCTTACCAGTAGGAAGTTAGGATCCAAGCTTAGCTTGTGCATGACCACCTCTAGCGGGATAATTGTCATATCCGATGCGACCATGAAAAAAGTCGATGTTAGTTGTAAGGAAATTTATAAATCCTGACCTTAGCTCGGGATTTAAACATATCCCCAAATGGAACTTCCTTTCCAGAAATTGCTCGAACAAAGCCACCTACTCGAGTTCTTCTGCAAGTTGACTTAGCTGCATCTGTCTCCTCCGGTACCTGAAAGTATCTCAAAACCTTATAGGACTCTAATGAATCCTCACTCTTATTGTCTTCATTCGAATAGTGGGGAGGCACCGACTTCTGTAATTGCTATTTTTTGGACTCCTTTCCTTTGCTTCTAGAAACACTTACCGCATTCATCTCTCTTACCGCCGGTTGGTCTCCTTTTCTCTGTTTGATCCCTTCCAAGGTTGGGAATTTTAGTAGTTGGTGATATATTGAGGGCACAACCTTTATCTCGTTTATCCACGGCCTTCTGAGAATTAAATCTTAGCCCATGTCGCCATCTACCACTTCGAATAAGGTTGTCTTGGTTACTCCTTTGGCGTTCGTGGGCAACATGATCTCTTCTCGAGTTGTTACACTTGTCAACTTGAATCCAGCCAAGAATTTTGTTATCAGAATGATGCTTTCGGTCAGTTTTGCTTGTTCCAATACTCTCCATTGAATGATGTTGGTTGAGCTTCCCGGGTCAACCAAAACACGCTTAATTTTGAAATATAAAACATTAAGAGAGATTACGAGGGCATCATAATGTGGAAGAAGGACTCCGTCAGCGTCTTCTTCCGTGAATGTGATATCTTCTTCTCCTACTTCCCGGAGTCTTTTGTTGTGATGCACCAATATATTCGTTTCTTGGCCGTCGAGCAGGTTACACCGTTGATTTCATTCCCTCCGAAAATCATGTTGATAGTCAACCAAGGAGAGTCTAGTGTCGCCTTTGAAGGCTTTGCATTGTTCTGGCTTTGGCTGTAGTTGTTTTTGGATCGATCACTAAAAAATTCCCTGAGATGGCCATTCTTCAATAATGTCGCCACCTCTTCTCGTAAATGACAGTAGTCCCCAGTTCTATGGCCATGAGTCCCATGATATTCACACTACAAGTTGGGATTCCACTAGCTGGGATCGGATCTGATTGGCTTAGGGAATTGTGCTTCTTTGATATTCCTCATCGCTAATACCAATTCCACTAAGATGATGTTGAAGTTATAATCCGATAACTTGGGATATGTGGAGTCCCGGGCCCCTGGTGCCTCTTTTTCTTGTAACGCCTGATATTTCAGCAGCTGTGAGCTCTTCTATGGGGGGGCGAACCTATCCGAGGACTGAAACCCTTTGTTGATGTGTCCTCAACTCATTCATATGGAAGCACACGACTTTTAGATGACCGTCGATCCGCATCGAAGTTTCTTTTAAAATGTCCTAGTTTTCGTTCGGTCCCGTCCCTTGGTTGATTTCGGGTACCCGAGTTCATCGTATTCTTGCTTGTTTTTGACTTGTAAAGGTTATGGACATTCACCCATGTGGTTGCTTTGAATTCGAGTAGGCTTTCCTTCAATTTTTGGGGAGGCGTCGGAGCTCCTTGGATTCAAACCTTTTTTGAACGTCTCCGCTGCCCACTCATCGGGTACAACCGATAGCACCATCCTCTCTTTCTGCAACCGGATCACGAATTCTCGCAATAATTCAGACTCACCTTACGCAATCCTGAATATGTCCGCCTCCCTGGCTTAAACCTTCCTTGCCCCAGCATGGCCCTTAATGAATGAATCTGCAATCATTTCAAAAGAGTCCTTGATTACTCGGGTAAGAGTGAATACCATGTCAGTGCCACGTTGTGAGGGTTTCACCAAATTTCTTCAATAAGACCGATTCGATCTCGTGTTGAGCCAAATTATTTCCTTTCACGGCCGTGGTGTAGGTTGTGATATGCTCTTGCGCATCCGAAGTCCCATCATATTTTGGTATGTCCGGCATTTTGGACCTCTTTAGAATTAACCCTAGCGCTACGCTCGGGTTAAATGGCAATTGCATGAATTTGTTCGAATATGGGCCTTTCAAACTGATGGGGCGCCCGAAATCTGATTCATTCGGGTGTGGAACTCCTTTGAATTTTGATCCATTCATTCATTCATTGCCCTCATAAGCCTCATGAGTTTGGTTTGAAGGGGTCATTCCCGTTGTCATTCACAGATTCGCTATCGGTCCCCCCAACACCATCGAAAGCGAGAGTAAAATAAAGCATATGTTTCTCCAAGAATTTATGTCTTACAATGACTGTTGAGCCTGCTATTTATAGCTATACCTTAGGCAAACAAGATCCTAGGATCAAGCTCAACTTAAGTAATAATAAATGAGTCATTGATGAATATGTAACGACAGACCATGAATACAAATATTTTCTGTAATGATTGCTCATTAATGTTAGAGAATGTTCTCTCATTGAATGCTATCCGGTTCATCTGATTTTCAAGTTAGGAGTATAATTTAGCAATTACCTTGAAATTTATTTGAAGTCCGATAATTTTTACCGTCGACTCTCTATGCACCCCATAGCGTTTTGTGGTGTGCACGATGCATATACATGTATCTTGTTGATAGCCGGTCATATTCATTGTTTACTTTTTCTAATCATATTCATAGATTATGCATTGATTAAACACAACTATACACATATGATACAAAATAAATATTCTGTATATTATAACAAAATATATATAAATTATATATTTTTATGATTACCGAATATAAATAATCTTTCGGGGGTTAAAAATAATCTTTGTCATAGGAAAGTCCTAAATGAAAGCTAACACAAGCGGGAAGACACGGTTTGAAATTATATCTAATCTCACATAAGTTGAAGCGTGGAATTATCTTTACATAGTGATTAATTTCTCATTTTGGATACCAGTTCCCGTCTTTTTTTATCTAAATGTATTTTTGTTTTTCCAACAAACAGAAGAGACCTATTTGTTTGTTTTTATTTCTCATATTTTTCTTTCTGTCCAGAATGTACTAGCTATCATTTTTGTCTCCATTAATTTCATTTCTTTTAGTAACGATTTGTATATAGCAATCATTCTGTATTTTGTATGACGAGACAAATTTGGCAAAATATTTTCTATAGAAGATTTACTTTTTGAAAAAAGTTTCGATGTTTGATTTGAGAGTAAAAATCATGAGAAAATTTTTGATCAAAATTAAAATTTTCAACACTTTTTAGTAAGTAAATATTATTTGAGTTTAATCTACATATATTTACCTTTATTTCATTTTTATTAGATTTTATTTAAGAAAATTAAAAATCACAAAAAATTATATGTTCTTTATATTTATTTTTACTAATGAGTCATTTCCATGTGACAAGATTCTTCCTTATCTTTTGTAACAAACTCACGTGCTGTTTCTAAAATCTCACATGCCCATACACACTCTTTTTTTTGGCCACCAATTAATCCCTATACCTACTCCTATATATATATGCACACAGAAAAGAGCAAGAAAAAAGTTCCCTAAAAGAGAGGACGACAGCTGCTTTCTTCAAAGAAATGATCTTCACTTCCATTAAAAGATAAGAAAAGGACCTTAATTCCTAATCACCTAAGAGAGAAGTTTCATCAGCAACACCCTTTAAATCCTTTAAACCTCATAGCTGCCGGCGTCCAGCCGGAAATGCTAACACCAGCGACTCACCTCCTCCATCTTTCAGCTACCACCGTCAACCAAAAACACACTCAAACCAGCCGCACACAAACGCCCCAATATTTAGCCTTAAATGCAGCTAAAGAAGTCACCCACTTCCAGCCCATTTCCAGTCATAAAAAGCTGAAAATCAACAAGGAAAACAAGCCAAGAAAACAGCAAAAATCAGCTGTCAAATAGCCCCAAAAAAAAAAACCCAAGTTCAGCCGAGTTTTGAGGTTGCCGGCGAGCTCCCTCCGTGGTCGATTGAAAATTTTCCAGTCGAAAGTTCCACAATCTTCAAGTTGCGGTAATTTTACTTCAAATTCATTTATATAAAGCACATACAAGAAGAGTTCAAAAATCAAAGTCGGTTCTATTTGAATTTGTCCTTGCTTTGGTCTTTCGGTTCATTTTTGTGTTTTTGTTTGATTTGTTGATTGATTGGTGCTTTCCTTTTCAATTTTCAATTGGCTTTCTCTGTTAGATGATCTTTGATCATAAAGATACAATGCTAAGTGTGCATTAAGAAACTAGCTGATTTTTGGACATATATTAAATACACTACAAAGAAAAGATTTTCTATGATGTCATGTGCTTTTTGAGTTTGGTTGAAGTTTAAAATCATTTATCTATCTTAGTTTTTGTAATCATAATAATTTCTTTAGCAGAATGTTTGCATATTGTTTAATAAAAAATGACAAGTTAACCATGGCTTTGCCTTGCGATAAATTTACTTTATTCCGGTTTTGATTTGCAGTAATTGTTCACTTATATCAAGTTTGACATGATTATTCTTTAGTTATTCTCGTAAAAATGCTTTTAGGCACGAATTTTAAACTACTAGCGTAATTGCGTACATGTTCGCGTGACGTGATTTCGATTTTCAAATATTCATGGTACGCGTTCGCGCGACTTTAACTATTTTTTAAAAAATAAACCAAAATATCGTGAATTATGTACACGTACGCGTGGCATAATTTTTGACACACCAAACTAAGCGGGTATACGTACGCATAACTCGCATTAAGATAATCCTTTAGATAAATCAAATAATTAAAAATGGTAAAGGATAAATACATATAGGTCCTAAAATGAGTAATTAGATCAAATAAGCAAAATATAAATTATTAAGCGACCATGCTAGAACCACGGAATCTGGGAATGTCTAACACCTTCTCCCGTGTTAACAGAATTCCGTACCTGGTCTTCTGGTTTCGCAGACCTTAAACGGAGTCAAACTTTCTCGATTTGGGATTTAAAATAAACCGGTGACTTGGGACACCATGTAATTATCCCAAGTGGTGACTCTGAATAAATAAATAATCTCATTTCGATTAATGTCACTTCGATTGGAAAAACTCCCTTACCCCCCTTTCGGAAAAAAAAGGAGGTGTGACAGCTCTGGCGGCTCTGCTGGGGAACGAACCAGGACCCTCTGGCTCAGGGTTCAAGAACTCAAGCTTGTTAATATGAATTTTTACTTGGCTTTATTGATTGCTGATATTACTGTATTTTGTGGGCCTAATGTGCTAATATCCACTCGTTTAATACTTTAATATTATTTGAACTGTATTAAACTGTATTTTTACGCCTCCCTTATGAGTCTTCTAAAAATATGGTGCACACGTATGCGTGGCCCACTTTTTTGTTAGAGGTCATACCAAATAGAACGAGGATGGATCAGCCACTAGGCCGTGTAGACTTTCGTGCTCCCGGTACGTCGCTCCCACCTCAGCTCAAGTTGTACGCTTGGGTAACCCATGTGTCACGACCCAAAATTCATAAGTTCGTGATGGCGCCGGACATCATTGTCAGTCAAGCCAATCATTCAATAGTTAAGTTAAATTTCCTGTTTTAGCATTTTTGAAATCATTACCTTTCACTTTATTACATAATAATTGAATAAAATCCGTTAAATAAATACGACATTTTAATATTCCATTTTTTTTCATAAAATATAAATTTCGAACACATCCCAGAACCCGATGACACCAGTACATGAGCAATTACTCAGAATTTTACAAATTCTACAAAGCTTGTCAGAAATACAAATTGGAAAAGGAATGAAAATGAAAATAAAATACATAGAGGAAGACTCTGCTGACTGCAGTCGTCTCCGAGTGATGCAGCTCATCTAAGTCTCCAAATCAGCCATATTGCTTTGAAAGTATCTGTGCAACAAAATGCACATCAAGTGTAGCATGAGTACGGAAATAACGTGTACTCAGTAAGTATCCCGCCTAACCTCAGAGAGGTAGTGACGAGAGGTCGAATTTGACACTTGCTATAAGTCAGTTTAGTATAATCAAGTGATATGCTAACCATGAGTATCATAGGCAAATTTAATAATAATCAGGGATAAGAAATATCAATTTCTTTCACATTTAACACGTTAAATCTTCGTCATTTCAGTTGGCAATTTTACAGCTTCTTAGGCCAATAAACAGTAATAATTAAAGGAAATACGAAGCAATTATCCTGCGCAAAAAAATTCCGAGGGTTGAACGGCGCGGACCAACAATAATAAAATATGCACTGCCGAGGGTCGAACGGCCCGAACCATAAATGCATCTATATGCCCTGCTTGCGAATCGAACATGCGACGCAATTAACATAATACTAGGGCTACCCCGCTCGCGAATCATACCTGCGACTCAGGTCCCCGTATAAATATACATAAATACAGGGCCATCCTGCTCGCGAATCATACATGCGACTCAGGCACCTAAAGTTACACATATCCACACCAATAAACCACATTTTTATTAGGAAAATTAGTTGTTCCATGAAGTGATAAAATTCTTCTTTTAATAAACATGAGAATCGTATTTAAAACCTTTCTGGAGATTTACTTGCCAATTTCGACAGGGTTCCAAACTCTTTAGATTTATCCAAAGCACAATTAGCCAAGGACTAATCAATTCTCCTTCAAGGTGATTTAGAAAAGTAAACTCTATCCTTCTCAGAGATTTAGATACTAATTGAAAGCATCACATGATATTTTATTAACAAGGTCACAAGTACAACAAGTAAAGTATGCTAGTTGGTCCTAGACTACCCGGACATGGCATAATAGTAGCTACGCACGTAGCCCCCCGCAAATAATAGAATGTATTCATTTAGTTCAGCTATGGGGACAATTTTCCCTCACAAAGTTAGAAAGGAGACTTACCTCGCTCCGAAATTCCATAATCAGCTTCCAAGTCCTTCCGACGACTCCAATGGATGCACAACGCCCCAAAACTATCCAAATAATGACAAACCAATGAAATTATACTTTAATATTTGTTAACAATTCAAATTTATATAAATTCCCATCTCCACTCAAGGAATTGACCAAAATGCCCTCAGGTATGTGCCCGGATTCCGAAATTTCTCGAAGATAAATTCTACCCATAGCTTTACTAACTCAAATATATAATTTGCTCTAATTTTCATGCTCAAATTTATGGTAAAATCCAAAAATACAGCTTTCTATATTTTCCTCCAAAAATCCCAATTTCCGACTAATTTCCATGTCTAAATCCATGTAAGATCACATATTTAACTCAAAAATAGGAAGAAATCACTTACCTAGTATTGCTTGGTGAAAATTCCTCCGTGATCTCTCCAAAATCGTCCAAACCAAATGAAAGAAATGGGCCAAAACGTGTTTGAGTTGTACCTTGTGCTGTGCAGGTTGTACATCCTATACGCTTCCAAAGTTAGCTCTTCGATGCATTAGTTGCTGTCCAAACATATTTGCACCAGAAATTTCAGCAGCTATTTTGGCCCGAAATCCATTCTATTAACCTTCCGAAATCCACCCGAGGCCTTCGGGACCTTAACCAATTATACCAACATGTCCCAAAACATGATACGAACTCGCTCGAGGCCTCAAATCACATCAAACAACGTCGAAATCACCGCACTCCAATTCAAGCTTTATGAACTTTGAAGTTTTAAACTTCTATATCCGATGCCGAAACCTATCAAATCATGTCCGATTGACCCCAAATTTTGCACATAAGTCATATTCGACATTACGGACATGCTCCAACTTTCAGAATTGGAATCCGACCTCGATATAAAAAAGTCAAACTCTCGGTCAAACTTGTCCAAAACCTTCAAATTTCTATCTTTAGCCAAATGACTTCAAAATGACCTACGGACATCTGAATTCACTTCCGATCGCGCTCCCAACTCCAGAATCACCATAAGGAACTATTCCCAGGCTCGGAATCCCAAACATACATCTATAACAATAAAATGCCTTTCAACCTTATTTAAGAAATTCTTCTAAAATGCTATCTTCCATAATATGCGCCGAAACGCTCCCGGGTTATCCAACTCCCGATCCGAACATACGCCCAAGTCCGAAATCATCGTACGAACCTGCTTGAACCTTCAAATCCTGATTCGAATATCGTTTACTCAAAATTCCAATCTTAGTCAATTCTGTCAACTTAAGGCTTCCGAAATGAGAATTTTCTTTCCAATTTGACTCCGAACTTCCCGAAGTTCACTCCGACCACGCCTATGAGTCATAATTCCTGAAATGAAGCAGCTCAGGACCTCAAACCGCTGAACGAGGCGCTAGAGATCAAAATCATCGGTCGGGTCGTTACATTCTTTCCCACTTAAACATACGTTCGTCCTCGAACGTGCTAAGAACTGCTCTGGAGTTATCTGAAATCACTGTTTAACACCTTGTGCACCTGCCCGTGCTACCACAACCTAGTTGAGCACATAAACTTGATCAAACCTGAAGGTATCCTTCTTTTATCCATGCAATAAGCTCAGAACCCATTTCCAACACCTAAAATTCTTTGTCATGCATGTTTCCAATATATGAACACCATATCAATTATCACATGAGGTACCAGAACACGACTGCGTACCTTTTCTGATTTAGGATCATGCACCGCATAATTCATCATCTCACCACAATGACACTCTCTGAACCTTAATAGCCAAAATTCCATGAATCTGATGCTCCCAATGCACCTTATGATATATATACACATCCTGCTATAATGCTGGCGACACCACCACAACAGAGGAGATGTGTAGAAATTTCTAACCAATTGCAGAGTTAACAAAACATTAATCCTTCCTCTTGACTAAGACCATCATCTCATTACAAACCAATAAGGATAACTGTCCTTTAATGTATTTCACATAATCTTATCGCACTGATCCCTGATGCAATAATCTCGTCTCACCCAGTATGAGCTGCTCCGACAACCAATCACCCAAACATGACCAACAGTCTCACATTATGCCACAATGCGCCAGTAGGCCACAATTCGAACATGATACATAAGGAAACGACTCAGGAAGGGACTACTCAACTTACGCAACTAACATGGATTTCCTTAGGAAATAGGAAGAAAAACACAAGAAAAAAATAAATATAGGAACCTCACTCAACATCACACTGTTGCGGCGTGCAACCCGATCCAAATAGCAGACCCGTGGCGGTGTGACACCCGATCCCATCATAAAATTCACATAAGGAGATATACATGGAGCTAAATTGCTCACTATCACAAAATATTGAATATTGATCACAAGCACGCTAAGTGCATAATACCATCCTGGGGAGACTGATAGAACCATACGATACTAAAACTCGAGCATAACTGAGGTGCGATATATATACTCTGAATCTCAAGAGATCTCCTACTCACATAACATCATCACTACACGTAGACTCAACACATAGGGATCTATGAATATGTTTCACACCTCACACGGCACACTCATAATATACATGAATTTGACGAAGACGGAACAACATATAATATTCCAACACCCCTCCTTGAGGAGCGCTATACTGAAATGAACACACCTGATTCACATGGAGCTCACACCCACATTGAATCCATTCACAACCCTCAAGACGATTCCGCTCACACTGCACTAGGCTAATAGCTTTACCTGGGTCCATAATAACCCACTTCCTCTCATAACATGCAAGAACAACGATCACAGCCGGGACAAACACCCCACAATCCACAACCAACTGAACCGAATGCCTTCCAGGCATAAATTCTCAAATAAGCAATATTGCACTTCCTTATACTTGCTCTAAATCTTCAATCAATCAGGTGACTACATGTCACACTTATACAATCTTCCTGTGGTCACACTCCCACGACCTTCCACACAAGGTAACAAGTTTGCACATCAATACAACCGACCACACTAACGTTTTAAGACAAATCAAGAACCCATAACCAGGGTGCAAGCCTCTTTCACCAAACACCGAGCTCGGGTGACACTGGAGACAACACCAGCTTACTATAGACATTCAAATATGTTCTTCTTGCTCACCCGAGCTCATGACATCCTTGTCAACACCGAATTGCAACCCTGATCCTTACTTCCAGCTCCACACTGACTACTGCACCTAACAAGCCGATATGGAATAGCATAGGAATTCCTTCATAACTCCTGAACCATTAATAAGGGGGAACATTTCATCATATAGAAACCTTTTACTTACCTCTATTCAAGAGAACCCTAACAACACACGAGTGAATTCTCACCATCACAATACATGCAAATCCTTAAGTAGTAGTCTGAACCACCGTAAGCCTTCCGGGATCCGCCTAGACCTGACAGGCCATAGTACTCGAATGCTCCCAAATAAAATCTATTACGACGACCGACAATCCCCACACACATCTGCACAAACCACATGCATGCTTTAATTATACTGAAGAAATCGCTGCTGTACATGTACCATTTCAACCACCTTCCCTTTTCCCAGAAATTATACTGCAAAAGCTCGTCTCTTAATCATACTGCTGCCTGAAACCTTTAAACGTTGTATTCTTAACTTTTGAATTCACTAGGACCACTATTGAGAGTCACCCACTCTGACTGGCCCCGAATACATTCAACTCCAAGGCTCTTATAGCACACGAACACCCTTTTTAATGAAGCACGTGACTGAGTCACTACCCTACAACTCGCCCATGCCTCAAGCATAAATTCTGAATCTCCCAAAACCTAACGCTGGTCCAATAGGACCAACTCGTGCACATATTTATCAAATCCCATGCCCAATTACCATTCTACTCCTTTCCCCTTAGCTGAAATAACTTGCTAATACACCAAAAATCCGCTACCCCATGAGATGATATTCCTACAACCCCATCACAGGCGGTGGGACTCTTCCACTTAGCTTGAAGCAACTCCTTGCATCATTCTGGACCCCACCGAAATCCTCTCTCCTTTGCTTACATGATCTTTCTCAACCAATCTGTCAATTTCGTCAAGTCCTCCTATTAGCATCCCATGAATACTTAAATTCTTTAGCATCATTCACATATTCGGCCTCCTACCAGATAACCACTAGAATCCCTCGCAGACACTTGCCAACCACACAACCGCTAATCTACCCACAGGAGATAACCCACATGTGAAAATCATCAACTAACACCTTCCAACGACGCTGAAATACACATTCTCTGCAACATTAATACTCCATCCTATGCCTTCTCTCATTCACCAACTTTACCAGTCCGTCCGCTCCTCATGGACATCTACTAAATGCGCTACGATATCCTCTAATCCACCACTATACTACCGCTCTCCCACTTGGTAAACTCATTCCTTTAAACAACATATCTGACTTCCATTCCTTACACCTGGCTTTTTTAGAAAGGGACCCACCGCCTAGCACTTTTCACACATCTTCCTTCATCGTATGCTACCCAAATTCTGCCTCAATTCAACATCATTCTCTACAGCTCTTAAACCGGTAGATTACCACGACTTCAAACTCCCTGAAGATCATCCTTCTCGAGCTGCCTTCATTAGAAATAACTATTCAATTCTGAACCACCACACACCACGATCACTGACAACCACTTATTCAATACTACTTCACAACACTCTGACCCAATTCAACCGAAGAACTATAACACCGGCGAACTTAACACACTCTATTCGATCAAAACAGCGATACCACCTCACAGATGAAAACTCCACCTCGCTTGATAACACCAAGTCTTATTACTTTATCCCC